>DWFO01001158.1:0-16751 GCA_018246595.1 Mimoniades nurscia nurscia | reverse complement strand
GGGGCAAACAAAACACATAATGCCTTACACAAAGCATCTGAGCGTTTACGAGTGATATATTAATTACACTCCACTCACTCCGACCCTCTGATGTCGAAATACATTGATACCATCGATTGACATTACAATATCCGATAATTGTATAACATAGCGATACAGAGCCAATTATTCAAAACAAATGATGGCAAACAGAATGTTCCAGCCGGCATTATTAACTAAACAACATAACAATCAAGGCCTCTGTCTGTACGTGTAGATAAAAGAGCGGAATATTAATCAAGTATCTATTCATTCAATAAATAAACAGTGGTGTAACTTTGTGTGAATAATCAGGCAGGGGTTGCGAACTTTAGGTGAACTTCGCGATTCGCAAAGTTTGACACTGTCAACGTTACGCTGAGTTATATTCGGATTTTTAGTAATTATAGGTACAAAATAGCCGTCGTATCTAAATATTAATTATTTTTTGTTAAATTTGTCTGATAAATACACCATGTTTGATTCTTACACTAATCTATTACAGTATGAATATGAAGTTTATTAACTTAATTCTGCCGCATAAGCGTTGTATGATACATAAATACTATATTGCTACGCCTGCTTCGTTATGGAGTAGACAGAGAGAACCGAGTGGCATATGTCGCTATCCTTACAAATACAACGCGGAATGCTTCTTCTACATTCGTCACCCTCGTCATAAGCTTTAATTTAGTTACATTAATTATAAATGTTCAATAATTAAAGACGAAATAAATCAGTACAAAGGTTTTGAACGGCTGCTTTTGTAACTATCGCGGCTGCGTGCGATATTATACTCTGTGTAAATATATTATATACATTTGGATTCGAATTTTGAAGGTAAATATTTGCACAAAATTAGTTATGACCTTTTTAGTTTCACATTATCGCTACGGCTAATAGTTTAGTTATGTTACATAAACGGGTATTTAGTAATAATAATAAACAGTATACATTGATACAACTCACACACACACACACATGCATCTGTTTCCAAAATAAGTAGAACCTATGCTTTTAAACAGACAGTTAATGAGCTACACATTTTTAATTTCGTTGATTAGATTAGTGCCACATCATTAGCTAGTCTTCGCCCATTCCTGTAGACATACGTCCCCAAAAGGCTTTCTGCCCAAAATCCCAAACCTGGGCAAGCGGATTGGGGATGGCAGAGCTCAGCTTCTCGCACCGACCACGGTGGTGCCCGTTGGCGGCCAGGACATGCAGCTGTGCTCGGGTAGGCTGCGTTATACCACCAAGAGCCGTTTCCGCATCCCTTGTCAAGCGATTGAGTATAGCCTCTTAAAACATCTGATTTCGAACAAATATACATGAATACACAACAGCCACAAGGCAACAGCGCTGGTACATAGCCCATACAGCATCAACACTTTAGGCCATTACATAAGAAACTCGGTAAATAACTACATAGACACGTGTTACGACACTCGTCATGATTCTTCACGCCGTTCTAACGTTTTCGCAAACGGAATAGCGTGCATAATCGCTTGCACGTCAGTTGCGTTGTGATGTAATGTGTTAGCTCCTTTATGTGGTTTAAATGGTTTCGTAAAAAATAAAGGCGGCTATTAAAGGAAGTTGTGAAAATATTAGCTATGCGTTTACACTCCAACGAACTTACGGTAAAATTGCACATGGAAATTATTTTATGCATAAATAGAAATTACATATTGCGTGAAATACTACCACTGATAGCTCCCATACTATAATACCTTACCGCGTACCTCAAAATGAACAACGCTTTTTTATAAGCTATTAATAGCAAGAAAGGCAGACGAAACTGTATTCAAAATAGAGCAAAAGATAGCAGACACATTTAGGTCCAGCACTTAGAGAACCTGACCGCTGCACGATGGTCAGCGATTCATTCCAGCGGTTCGATTCCCATCCTTGACAAAGATTTGTGAGCTGGGCACAGTTATTTTGTTTCATGTCCCGGCGTAAAAAAAACATAAAGACATACATATTTGTATATATAAAACGTAACATCACCTTTAATCCCCGAAGAGGTAGCCAGGGGAGTGTAGCACACACCCATATTTCATCAGTTACGTTTACGTCGCACTATGTAATAGGCGGTGAGTCTGCTGTCATGCACTGGGCACAACCCGACCCGGGATATAACCCAGGATCTCTCGATCATTAGTCACGCTTGCAACAACTGAACCAAGGAGTCAATGTGTACAATGTATCTATGTACATATGTCAATGTTTATATTAATAATTGTAGCTAATCCGTCTTAGCAGCCAAGCTCGCTAACCAACGGGGCAAGCTAATGCTACAATACAGGTAGACGCAGTAACTTTGTTTAACCATTGTCTAAACAGTGACCAATTAGGTACATTACACGCTATGAGATAGATTATCCTCATACTAATTAGATAAATCAACGTGTAGTGCAAATAGCTAATGATTACAATGGCTCCCTTGTCAATACGACGCCCATTGTTCAGTGCGACACGCGCTTACGGCTGCCAGGCGTGTCTGCGGCCGCTCGTGTTCGACGATTGAAATTTAACACAATAACATTACACAACTGCTGCGAAGGTCACAATTATCACATTACCGCCGCTGCGACCTCGCCGCCGAGTGGGAGCTCACCGAGGATACATATACGTCCGTAACTAGTTGACCCGTCTCGTGAAACTTGCGCAAGTTAATACCGTACGTAATCTCAGTAGTGTTTACTATATCAGCCAGGCACCTTAGTGCAACAAGTACCAAATATCGCCGTTCGTACCCCGACCTGATAAATGCCGCAAACTGCGTTAGAGTCCGTTCAATCATGCAAAGTTCAAACAGCCGGATCGAGGATTCGGGACTGTCAAATAGATATATGAATTATTCTCTGTTCTTCTAAAAAACTTTTTAACGAAACACCAGTGTCATACCACAGTCGGTCATACGACTGATATAATTTCAATACAATGCAGTTTGGGGGTCTTGAAAGGAACCTACTCGAACGGCGACTGTGTCTGATCAATTACGAACATATCATACTGTCCGGCGCACCGTGGACATGGCAACTAATCCTCTCACCACATTGACTGATCACTCACGATTAGCTATCGACTGGATGATGAAGAAGAAGAATATAATTAGTTGATTCAAACGCTTTTTGCGGTAAATGTATAATTTTTGTGTTCCAACACAGACTTCAATGATGGTAACAACAACCCGTCGGTCGCTACGACCGGTCCGTTAACATAACGCTGCTAGATTCGTGCGTGTAAGATGAGCGTATAATATGAAATGTTTTAATCAGCGCCGTTGTCTTGGGTATAAAACTGCGTGCATCAAAGGCGGCCAGCGTTCGAAAAAACGTAAGGAAACATAAATATAAATAAATCAAGCTATTAACGTCAACGACTACCAAAAATACGGGTGTCTCGTTAACTCGCGCGTCCCTTACACTGTGCTGTAATTAGTTAATGGCAAGTATTAAACATTTCACACATTGTGTAGCTTTATAAGATATAAACTTAATGAATGACCATTGGGACTAAATAATAAAATATGACACAAGTAGTTAAGCATCTAAAGGATTTTGTAACAATTTTGTATGTAGATGTAGGTATGTATTTTGATGTAGAAACATTAATACCTGTGTTCGTGTTTATTAGATAATGTCGAAAATATGATGAAATAATTATGTAAAAGGTGAATACAGCCGGTTAATTCCGATGTTTACATTAGTCATTTATAGACAAATTCACATGTGAACTGAGACCTACTTGTATTTTGATTAGAGTAGAACATAGAAAAGATATTGCTGATTTATGGACGGCGTGACAAACGGGGAAGAGAGCCAGTGAAGGCACTACAATCTGTGTATTAAACATTAGCACAGAGAACGAGACTAATGCGGAGAAATGTTACGTTTTTAATACGGAGAAAATTCAGCTCCAATATTCTTATCAATTTATATATGTTCGTGTTTTATTTTCAATTAAAGTATCATATGTAGAAGTTTATTCTAACTCGTTCTAATTGCTGAGTATTTACCATACGAATCCTATTATGACTGCCTTGCTGGTCGTGTGATTGCAGACGCAAATAATGATCACGAAATACTTGATTCGATTCTCGTGTTGGGTATCATTTAATTTTTTAAACATAAATTTTCTTATGAAAATTTCTGGTAGTGACTTGGATTTTGGATTTGTGCCCGGTGTATGGTAATAGGCTCATTACCTTTTCCATGGTGGGACATAAAAGTACGAGTAACTGTTGAAACGTTGGAGTGTATTACACTCTTCTGCCTACCTTGTCGGGAATTACAGGCGTGATGTTACATTTCACGAATCATATCATTTTAACTTAAAGAAACGAAACAGGTTACAGTGCGGTGTAAAAACTTCTAAATTCTAACACCAAAATAAACGCGGGTGGAGGTGGCCATTTTGGAAAGTTGAGCCACCGATGTTCGTTGAGCCATAGCCCACGCTGACACACGAGTAAACAGTTTTTACTAGAAATCGACGCAATTATAAGCTCTAAGTGATGCTCCTTCACACTGACGGACCACCGTCACGCCGCCAGATCTATAACCACTTTTATTAACACAAACGATTTACAGAGTCGATTATGTTAAATATACTACAGATAATAGACATCCGATCGTGTGAAAAGTGCACTGAAATTTCATTGAAAATTTGTACATGTATATTTTCATACTTATTTGTCGCACATACCTACTGGCTAAGCGTGTCATATATGGGACTCAGCGTATTTTCCCTCAGGATCACAATGAGTGACATTGCTTCTGAAAAATTTGGATGATTTGAAAAACACATGTACTCGTAAGTTTTGTGTACATAGAGTTGCGTTCCAGGGCTTGCACCTACGACCCCAGAGAAGAAGGCTGAATTTTAAGCCACTATGTTATCACTTCTTTACACCTTACTCGAAGTTAACGATATCGGCGTCGCGTACCTTAACAAAGATCGGCAACCTGCATAGAGTGACCGCAATGCCCACATAGAGTTAACGTCCACCCTAGACATGGAATAATGATTGTCTCAATTCATACCACTTCGCTGTATTATAGAGTTGCTGAGACGAAAAAGACTAGATAAACTTTTCAGTTCGTAAGTCTCTGGTGTTCCTGGCTAGTACTTAGAAATGTTTATATGTATATATTTTTACCACATTTCTAGTTATTATAGTTGAATTTGCGTGTAGTTTGGGATCAGGTGTCCATGTGTGGAGGTGTGTTCATTGTTTTTATTGTAGGTATAGGCTAGCGTTTGGCCGCGAACCGGTCAAGGCAGATCCAACCTCAGATTACATTTTTCTTGTATTCTTCAAAACTAGCTGTATTTATAAAAGTAGGATAATCATCTGATTATCTATAGGACATTCCGTTTTATTAAAATATTATTGTTATTATGAATAAATTATATGAATATTTGAATAGAACAATTTGGATGTACATATAATATACATGAGATGTTTGTAATAAAGTAAATGTTCATTTTTCCATATTTCCTCAACCCGCTTGTTTATTGAAACGGGCACAAAATGTTCACTCGTCATCGACGGATGCAGTATTTCTCGTTTGTACGATAAGGGCGACCGAACACTCTACTGGTTTCTCATTACGATTTTACTATTGAAACATCAGAAGATTATGACATTTTCATTGTACTGTGGTAATCTTGATATAACAAAATAATTAATCTGAAATGTTAGTAAAACTACTAGAACCATGATTTAAATAGTGAAAAAAAAAATACCTTTAACAATATTCAAAAGCGACGTCGTCTTTTATGTTCAAAATAATTAAGAAACTACTAATTTACTACTAATTAAGATTTTGATTTTCTAATTAAGATTTTCTAGTAGAGGCTCGGAGTCTGGATATGTGCCCAGTATATGGTAATAGGCTCACCACTTATTCCATCGTGGGACGTAAACGTAACTGGTGAAACGTGGGAGTGTTCTACATTGCTTCGCCTACCTCTTCGGAGATTACAGGCGTGATGCTACGTTACGTTAAATATTTTTTGTGCGAAGGTCGGTAAGTGGACAACCGCCCTAATAGCAAAACGTGGAACGTGGTGGAACCGGTCGAGCAAAAATAACAATAACTCGCATTACATATGCTAACTGCTTTGTTTACTCCGATGAGACCGGCCCAATATGGATAGCACTAATTTTTATCCTTCTCTCTTATATATTTTGTAGTTTTACATGCCAGTGTACATTTTCAATATGTATGTAGATATCATATCATTAAATTAAAAATAATAATTAAAGGCGTGAAAAATAGTATCATCATCATAATTACTATTTAGCCATCAGCAATTCCACCATGGAACACAAGTCACCTTTCAGAACGAGCGGAGTTAAGCCGAAGGCCATGCTGGCAGGCAAAGCAGGTTGGCAGACTTCCCACGCGTTAGGGAATATTTTGGAGTATTCTAAGACGTGCAGGCTGCTTCACGATTTTTTTCTTCACCGTTACGGCAAATTAATTCTGCAACACGTGGTTGTTGTAATGTGCACGTCACTATTGCAACCAGCTATCACTCAATTTGTTGGTGGTGATGATTGACATATACATTTATACCGGTATACCAGTTTTGTATCCATAACAATATTATATATATATGTACTATACTTCTGCCATACGCCAAGCCCTATATTTAGACTCCAGGCCCGTCCTAGAAAATATAACTTAGAAAAATCCAATAAAGCCCGACCCGGAATTTCAACTTGGACCTCTCGATCGACAGTCGTACTCGCTAAACATGACCAACGAGACAGTGAAACACATCGTGTAACATCGTTTTAATTCAAGGCTGTTATATCCGAAATCTGTTTTGATACACCCTTACCTCGTAAAATAATCTATTAGTTAAATCCGCTGGATATAGCAGCACTGTCAAAGTCAAAGTCAAAATCAAAAATCATTTATTTATACAGGATTTGCAATCACATATAAACGTCATTACAGCTAAGTTTACGTCAGTTCGGACGCGCCCACAACTGAGAAGAACTAACAAGAAACTCAGTGGGGTTGTCTTTTCTTTTGTGATTGCTTAACAATTAACGTTTAAAGTCAGCTATTAACTACTGGATGCCGACTATTAACAGGCCGACCAAAACCAGACTTTACTATAGTAGTGGCCAAAGCTACGCCAAAATTAACTAGTACTGTTTAGATTGTATGGTGATGTAATGTGACTATGGAAGTAACATTATAACTCTTATATGTAACTTTGCCCATTGCATGGTAATTAGTATCTATTGTCCTAAGAAATCAATACGCCGAGGCCTGCCAATATTCATTGATACCAAGGACCGATTTGTATCATGGAGCGCTATCATATTTATATGTAAATTTTGTATAAATAGTTGGCTTAATCCTCATTATGGAGTCGGCGTGGACGCGGCCTTACGACACTGAGTGGCGTTTCGCATAATTGATCAATAATCATTTTATTTAATCCACTAGCCGACGTCTAAGTCCATTCGCATTCGGGACACGTATGTCGTAAGGTACACCCGAATAGGCCAGGAGACGGTGGAGAGAATAGCTCTTTCTTTACAGTGGCTTTAAAAGCATCTTCTTTGTGCATAGAGGTGCGAACAGATGTTCAAAAAAATGTACGTGAATAGATTTCGTGTGAGCGTAGTTATAAATATGATTGAATTATATTCCTATACATAGTAGTATATAGTATTTTAACGTAACGTAACTTCACGCCTGTAGTCCCCGAAGAGGTAGGCAGAGGAATGCAGAACACTCCCACGTTTCACCGGTTACGTGTTACGTCCCACTATGGGGAATAGGTGGTGAGCGTATTGCCATGCATCGGGCACATATTCAGACTCCGAAGCACTACTAGAAAATCTAAATTAGAAAATTTAAAATATTTAAAATAAAAATTTAAATTATTTTATTGCATTATATTATTAAAGTTTAAATTATTACAAATGTTGTAAACTACTTAAACAAATGTACTAAGTTAATATGTAAGATAAAATAAACATTTTAAAACATTTTTAATTAAATTTTTGTGAAGAAATATTTTTTAAATAGGTATTAAAACTTTTTCTATATATTACACTTGTTTAACGACTTAATTTACTATTTACAAATTTATTTTTCAATTTAAAAATTTCTTATTTACAAGTTAAAATTTTTATCGCGATACTTCAACTG
Source organism: Mimoniades nurscia nurscia (assembly GCA_018246595.1). NCBI lineage: Eukaryota > Metazoa > Arthropoda > Insecta > Lepidoptera > Hesperiidae > Mimoniades > Mimoniades nurscia. The sequence goes on along the minus strand of DWFO01001158.1, from coordinate 8,538 downwards.
TAAACAGTACAAATTATGGTTTAGTTTTCATAAATCAATTGCAAGAAAACGCTGTCAATTGCATACATTATTAAACTCATTTCTTATTTCTTTATGATTGCGAGTATCTACTGAGGCCAGGAGACGGCAACGCCGCCAGCGCCCGGCGCAGACACCTGTGTATGCCGGGTGTCGGCTGCATGTAAACAATAGCACATCGCCATGCAGCGGGCGCGCCGCCGCCGGAGCTGGCTGGAAAGCTTGATCAGGACCACGTCGTACAGTATCTGTTGATCCGCCCGCTTTCAGAACGACAGTGTATTCTGGTGCCTTAGACGTTTTGAAGTTATACACGTGTACCTATTTCGATGCGTTTGGAAACACAAATCGAAGACGAAATTAGAAAGAAAGAACGTTAACACATAATTTATTTTAAATCATAAATGTAACACGACAATTCTTTTATTAGGTAACTGAAATGTTATTCTAATGTACATTAGGAGTACTTTTTCAGGAGCATTGCAAGAATATTAAAACGAGCTAGGTACCACCTGACTAAGCGTACAGACACAGCAATCCTAGAGACAACGTTGAAATGCTTTCGTCTTATTTACGGTACTCTACATAAAGTATCAACAGTGAAATAAGATTTATTTTATTATTACATACACGTAATAGCTTAGGCGCCAGTCTTAGGATCTCATGAGATTCTTAGGATCGAAATCGACTCTACATATTATAGGATACTACGGAGAACAAATCTGTATGTCTGAATCCTTGAAATTATATCTGTGCTCTATTATACCATATATAGATTAAGTGCAGATCAGTAGAGTTAAGTTTAAAGGCCAATACGTTTGTTTTGATCTCTGCCTATATGTGTCAAGGAAACTGACTGCTACTATGCGCAAACATCACTGGGCGACAGAAACACTAGTGAACTTTACAAGCTACTGGCCATGAGCATGTCCATGATATAACTATGAAAAACCACGCCCGAAGTTCCTTATCTTCACAGATAGCCTGAGACATGCCAGCGCGACACCTTATTAACATTTTAAATATTTGTATTAAGAGTATGTACTTATCTTACAAAATGACTTAGTAAGTCCGCGAGGTAGATACTCGTTTACTCAGTGTTTAGTTGTCATGACTGCTGAGCCGGAGGTTATAGGTTTGATTCCCATCCAGGACTTATATTTGTTTGATAAGCCTATACATATACATATGTGTGATGTGTATGGGTGAAAACTATCTATGCAAATATGAACTCTAAAATTTATATCCTGAAATAAATTATTAGTTTATGGAAAAAGTGGTGAATGTAGAAGAAACCATGTCAGATTTGCAAAGGATAAAGGTATTTTAAACTCAGTAATCTCTGCAAAGCCCGGAAGCAACCCGGCGTAATAATTAATGATATTATAATATAATGATAATGTTCTATCAGTTTACCAATGGACACAAGTTCTGCTTAATTAAAGAGGCACAAAATGTTGTATAACGTATTGCATACTGTAGTGTAAATATAAGTATGTACATATGTATGTATATGTTAATTTAATTACCTAAATAAGGATTTAACGGCGCCCGAGGGCTGCGTTCAATATTTGCGTACGGTCGCCCATGTTGGTCAATAATGGCCGTCTACGATCCGGTCCGTTTCCGCGTCTTGCTAAATGTACAAAAACAAGCACGAACCTACGTAATGTGTGTCTAATATCACGGAGAGTTACCTTTTTTAGAAGTGCCTGGTTTCACTTTTTCGCTTAGTCAATTCTATATAAACTTATCAACAGATTTTTATATCTTTAAAAATCTGCCATTTAATAATATTATTGTATCTTAAGTTTGGTTCCTTATGGAGTAGACAGAAAGCTTACAGCCTTAACGCGCTTCTTCTACAATTATTAGTCTCTTCGTGCACGTACATACGTCGGTTTCGGAAACTTCTGACTACCCAGTCAGGGCGTGTCTGACCTCAGTGGTCAACATAAGTAGGTGAGTCTTAGTCTTCCTCGGTCTTTACCATTTACATTTTATTTACTTTATATTTACAACATAATTTCCGTTATATAGAAAATATCAAACGAGTTCACAAGGTTTCGTATTAATAACAATAAAATAACTAAAATTTACGAAATTGACATGTTTATAACCAAATTTTTAGAGCCATAATCGAACCCCACACCTTCTCATCTATAAACAGGTTTCGACGACTATTTAACTTAACAGAACGCAGTCACATAAATATATCATACGCGAAGGTTCCGCCAAAAGATAAACATACAACAACCTTCTAATCTTGTACAATAGACAACTAAGGTTACTATTTAGCAATGAATCCATCAAAATACTTTCAACCTTAACGCATTGCATTAAAAAACTTATTAGCTTGGTAACATCAACTGTTTATCTAGAGCTTTTGTAGCTGTCGTACTAGCTGGCCTTCTTTACATTCTATCGGCAGTTTGTATGATAATTATTAGGTTTTTTAAGCTTAGTTGGCGCCGCGACGCGAACTCAAATTTCGATTCGATACTAAAAATAGTTTCCATTCCGGCTCACAATTTACACGCGCTCGTAAAACTGTTTGTGGTTACAAATTCACGGTGGATTCTGTTTGAGGTTAACACTTTTGAGTTTTTATTGCTTGCTTTTAAAAACATTACGAATACGCGGCCGGCTGCTCGGTACCTAGCGGGTTTTTAGATAATAATGAAGCTAGATGTAACCAAAACATTTCCGATTCAACAGTACTGTACGAAGTAATAATGTTAATACAAATAACATACATATTTAACGATTTCATACATTCATACATATTTAACATAACGATTCATACATATTTAACATAACGATTCATACATATTTAACGAGAGATGATTTTATCTTTTAAATTAAATTAATCATTTTATTTCAATAGTTCGTTCATTTACATTATCTATAATAATCATGATGACATTTTTTAGTCTATGTGTGCTTAATTTATTAATTTAATGTTGATAATTAAATTTTTTTTAAACTTTAGTTTAATTTTCAATTTCGATCGCAGTTGTTTTCACATGTGACACGTACAACCACACACACACACACACAATTTATTTTTATGTCCTTTGTTTCATTCATTATGTTTTGTGTGTATTTTGTTACCTACTACTTTTTGATAGAAACGTATAGTCTCACCTCGTTCGTTTTTAATATCAGAGCCATTTCAGAGACAATCTGCAAAAATCAGAGTCACGCAACAGCGGACTAACGGCTGATTACTCCGCGGGCCCATCTACTCTGCGGTCAATTTTCCTAAAAAATGTGTCCAGCGCGAGTCGGGCGCCCTCACACTGTTCCGTACTAGCGCCGCCGTGGCTCTTGTATTACACTTTATACTATTGGATTTTATGAACTTTAAATTTCCAGTGTTGTTATAAACTCACTCCCTACTACATGATGGGACGTAACCGTAACCAGCGGAATGTTGGAGTGAATGGAAAACATAACATGTGGGAATAATTTGGAAAACTTGTGAAACGAGCGAAGTACACTCCTCTGCCTACTGCTTCGGGGATTACAGGCGTGATGTTACGGTTTTCGTTTATTACATTATTGTAATGATAATAACTATGTAGACAACACAAAAATATCTTATTTCTTTTAAATCATTTAATCTGTTCCCTATATACCTCATAGTTAAAAATAAAGTAACATTCTATGTTATTATTTACTTCATAAAACACATAATATTTATCATTTACTGTGATAGATATAATATACTGAATATATTGATATAAGATGATGAGTGTTGATGAAGCAGATCTTATCTGTGAAGATATGATAGAGATATTTGGATTTTGTACCCCGCAAGGACGTGGCGTAATGTTATTATGATAATGACATTTAAAACGAGCTATTTTTGTTAAATCATTTTCCAAATTTCGATACAGACCTCTGAAATATCACAATTTTTCATCAACTTTCGGTCCCCACTGACTTTGTTACGATGTTTTACTCGAATAACTTTTAATTAAACCCCGGGGAAGTTATGAAGTAGAGAAATTCATTTAGCGGGCCAAAGGGTGAACCTACAAATAAATTAACTTCGCAAAGTACGCAGTTCGACCTCAAAAAATAAATTACTTGGTCCCTATAAGCTGTTACATTTTATTTTTAGATAACACGTATTAAGTATATATAACCGCAGAGCGATGTTAAATTATAAAAATGATTTCGTAAATGTGCAACTACAGATTTTTTTTAATTAACCCCTAATTCTGTACCAAGCGATTCATGTTGTAGATATTGCGCATTATCAGCTGGGCCAATCCACTGCTGGACATCGGTCTCCCCGGGGGTCTTTATGCACATGACTCACTGCTCATGCAGGCTGGGAGTCACAGAATACAACTTCCAGCACCGCCTATGCCCCGTAAATATTTAACTGAAACTCTACTTACTTGATCCCTGTACTCGTCGCACAAATTTTTAATACGACATTACGTTCGAGAGTGATAGCGTTTAAAATATTTGGGCCAGTATTTCCGTTACCGAAATTTAAAATTCTATTACAAACAGTAAAAAGAAAGTAGGTTCTTCAATGTTGTTCCGTACTGCGTCAGCAATGGTGTATAGCCATCAATCGGTCCTGACATCACACGTCGACTAGAATTTCTGCAATTTCAAATACTCGTGTTGATAGACCCCTGAAAGTGTTTTGAGCCATTTTCCAAATAACTGACCCTGCCCGTTCCGCCGTGACTGCCCCTTAAGCGATACTGTGAACTGTTAATTGGTGTCAAGACCTAGAAACATTCTTTCCATCACAAAACAGGGTAGCTGATAGAGACATTTTTGTGCCCGCTTTTAGACTTAAGCCATTGGGAACAAATGACCCGTGGTCATTTCTAACTCCCTGAATAACCATAGAACTTCAATATTTGCTGCAGAATGACTTTCAACTAGAAATGGCACGGAATTGTTTTTTGTTAATTGACATTTCAATGCCGATAAAATTACCTATATTCTGTAAAACTAAACACGTGGACCTGCACACACTTTGAAGAAATTGCATCTCATCCAATACAATCCTCACACTCCGTAATTTTCTAGCCCCAAACATTTGCACTCAATATTCAGCTTCTGCACGATGTGGCATAAAGATTACCCCCCGGCTACGTTAATTTCCTTGGTACTAGTTGGCACTAATCAATATGTTACAATAATACTGTAGTTATAGACATGTAAAATAAAATTGTTAAAGTATGGCAGTTTGTAAGGTCATACAAACTGATTATCACTTGATGCTTTGAAACCACCAGCCAACCATAAATATTCTATAATTTTACTACCGGTTTGAATAACATCCAAAATATTAAATACGTCTGAAAAGTTTATTATAAATTGATGCGTATTGCAAATAAAACCGTAAAGTAAAATTGCAGAATAACTTATGTATGAGTTTAGGCTACTTCTTGATTCCATTCCTATGCCATAGCAATTTCTAAGCATTATTTACTCTGTGCTATTAAACCAATGGCAATGACGTCATAACCCTCACATCGGGCTTCTCTCATGAAACGATAAGTAAGCCGTAAAATTGAATGGCACAATTTGTATAATTCGACCGACTCGGCGCCAAAGAGTTTTTCCTCTATCGGGCCCGGATGCAAGACTTTCGAGCCTAATGTCTGTAACGTTGATTGGAAATTCAAATCGACGCTTAATTTCAAAACTTTTTACGAGTGGGTTTATAATAACGAAATGCGGTACGACCTACTCTAACCAATAGAGACTACTAATATGGTAATAGCTAAATTTGTTACTTTGTTTGTATGCATGTGTTTCTTGAAAGCTATACTAGAGCAACTGAGTAACCTTACATTTTACTCAAAAATAGTGTACCTACTATATTTTATCCCAAGATAAGATTTCATTTGTTTGGGAAATCTGCGTGTTGACGTGAATAATGTTCATTTATGGTAAGATTTTCTTAAAAAAAAGAAATACGTCTTAACTGTCTGACGGTTTATTGGTAACTGATCAAACACTTGCGTACGGGCTATGCAATTATGAATCTAACACTGTGATTGTGTTGGGGTGACCACGATGGAAGACAACACAATAATCGATGTCTTTAAAAGTATGGACTGTAATAGTATATGTATGACTCACACGTATAAACAAATTATTCGTCTGTTTCACAATCAAGCAAACGGAACTGCGGACACGAGACAGTTAGTATAGCCAAAATAACGAGGTATACCATAGCCAAATGAAATGCTGCCTCGTTGGTCGTGTTGGTTACATGTGCGACTGCCGAACGGGAGGTCCAGGGTTCGATTCCCGGGTCGGGCACTACAAAAATTTTCTAATTTATATTTTCTAGTAGTGGCTCGGAGTCTGGATATGTGCCCGGTATATGGCAATAGGCTCACCACCTATTCCATTGAGGGACTTAAAAGTAACTGGTGAAACGTGGGAGTGTTCTACATTCCTCTGCGTACCTCTTCCGGGATTACAAGCGTGATGTTACTTTTACTTGATAATTTTCACCCATTTGATTGTATCAAATATACTGTTTACTATTATGAAATCAACTCTTTTACCTGAGGGAGACCATCGCAACACTGCTCCAGAACTGATTGACAGACAAGTATTTTTATTTATAGTGAACGGCAACAGCTGGGACAAACTGTTCAATCTGCACTTCCAAACTTTCGTGGACATTTGCTACCAACGAAGACTCATGTCAAAGCCGACCGCGCCGCGCGTGGAATAACATTACAGATCACTTGAAATCAATAATACTGTCCGAACTGCGTCCGCTTCCTTCATAACGATTAACATCTTTCTGGGTAACATTGTTTCGTTTTTCTTTTCATTACAGAAATTATTAAGCAAATATATATTTATTGCTTTTACCCAGTGATGCTTTCTCTCAATAAAACACGTAATATTGGAATCAATAGCATTATATTTTACTCTAGTAATATATGAAATAAAAATTATATTTTACACATGACAACCTCCCAAGACACATACAAGGAAATAGATCAAAAGAACCACATCAATCGTTGAGATAGATTGTCCAGAAATTATACTGACGTAATATAAGGGTCACAACACGTCCCAATAGACCGAATTACTAAACTAATTATCCGTTATACATTCGTCAATGTAAATTGTCTCATAACAATATCTTTCTTGGGTTTCTCGAATGTTCGGGAATCTTGAAAGTGCTAGCCAATAGAGTACCTACTGGCTACATTCGTTATATTAAAGTATCTTTGTACCAATGTTGAACCTATAAATATGTACATACATGGATTAAAAAAGAATTAGTTGAGAACAATCAGAAGATCACTTTTTTCTTAAATAAAGGCGGGAGAAAACATAAGAAAATGGCTGTAGAACGGCAGAATGGCGGAAGAATTGTTGTAAGTCTTTATTAGTTGACATATACTCTTCTGTATCGTTGTGTTCTCACGTTAGCTTGGCGAGTACTGTGATGTAATGGCAATAAAGTTGTAGAAAGAAATTACGTAACATCGCGTAGAACTAATGAAAGCCGAAGCGAATGTTGTAATCCTGTCCCTTGAAAGGTCCCCAAATACCCAAAGCTCCGAGCTTACGGAGCAAATAAGATTACCTAATTGAACTATTCAATGGCCATTAGTTATCTGTAACCTAATGCAAACAAGCCCCTAACATATGTAATTTGTACATTAGTTGTAAGTACCCAGTCTTAACACTTAAGTCTACATTACTATTGTAACGTCTACATTGCTATATTAAACTTAAGTATTTTTTCTACCTCTATTTACCCAAAATTAGTATTTAATGTGAACAGCTTAAAACCGACTTAGAATAATGTTTAAATAATATAAATTCACTATTAAATTAACTGAAGGTTTTGATAATGAATACTTAGAACACTTTTTAAATGATTGGATAGTTAGAATTATTTTTAAATCGGTTTAAGAATGGATTAAGAGATGAAAGATTGTACTGTGTTATTAAGGTTTTTTAAGAAACAAAGTCTCAGGTAAGGTTCAGCATTACAAGAAATAGCGGTCTTATAATAGGGGTCTAAATGACTGCCTCGTTGGTCGTATTAATTACTAGCGCGACTGCCGGTCGAAAGGTCCTGGGTTCAAATGCCGGGTCAGGCATTATTGATTTTTCTAACATAGACTTTCTAGTACTAGCTCGTAGTCTGGATTTGTGCCCGTTGTATCGAATAGACAATATTTGATAGTGTACTACACTCCTCTGCCTACCTCTTCGGGGATTCCAGGCGTGATGTTACGTAAGTAACTTCAAATTCTCACGTGATTTTCTTTATCTTCTAGAACCTACTTCATAGCAGAACTAAAAACGAGTACCTAATTGTGTTTTATTTAACACATATTTATTACTATTTCAATCATCATTACATAGTATAAAACAAAGTCGCTTTTTTCTGTCCCCTTGTGCGCTTAAATCTTTAAAACTACGCAACGGATTTTGATGCGGTTTTTTTTAATAGATAGAGTGATTCAAGAGGAAGGTTTATAACATCCATTA
>DWFO01001157.1:0-16753 GCA_018246595.1 Mimoniades nurscia nurscia | reverse complement strand
ACTGTAGCCATACTGCAACATGGCTAACTTTATTTAATTTTGTGATTTAAAAGAGTGCTGGGAGTTTTTTTTTCTCCCGGTCTACTATAGCCTGAGGGGCGCACAAAGCCGAAGTACAATGACTAAAACAATTTGAATTTGAATTTGAATAACGGAAAAGATGCTGCCAAGGTGTCGAACGCTCACAAATGTATCGATATGTTCGCTGGCAGACCTGGAGTACGAGATGGACGCGTCGTCGCTGGCGCCGGAGCCGTCGGCGTACGAGACCGCGTACGTGACGTCACACAAGATGGCGTGCCGCGCCGGCGCCTTCAGCGCGTGCGGCCAGCTGCTGGCCACGGGCAGCGTGGACGCCAGCATTAAGGTGGACGCTGCCACCCTGTGACAACCTTGTGCCAGGAGACCAAGGGCTCATCAGGTCCCTAACAGACTAGGGAGAGGGCGCTAACCGTCAGTCATAACTATCCTTACCGTTGGTTGCACGAGCGAATACCGATTGAGAGGTCCTAGATTCAAATCCCGGGTAGTCTACTACTAGGACTTTCTAACTTAGATTTTCTAGTAACACTTGCAACCAGCACAACCAATGATACAGTCTCATGTGTACCGTGAACATATCAATGCTGTAATATAAAATTTCTACTGTAGATCCTGGATGTGGAGAGGATGTTGGCGAAGTCGGCGCCAGAGGAGGTGGACCCGGGGAGGGAGCAACAAGGACACCCTGTCATACGGACCCTGTTAGTATTGGGAATATTTTCAATACACCAGTGAAGTTACAGGTCTTCAACAACCCGATGGGTCCTGGTATTGCAGTACAGTAGTATGTAATACAACTAAAACATACTATCACACCTGTAAACTCCGAAGAGGTAGGCAGTGGAAACTAGTACACTGTCACATTTCAACGGTTACACAGATGTCCGACCGTGAAACAGGTGGTGAGCCTATTGCCATACATCAGACACCAATCCATACTCGAGGCCACTATTAGACATTGCAACTAGAAGTTCTAAGTAAGAAAAAGCTGAATGTGGGGTACAACAAAATTGATAATAATATCTTGCAAGGTCACTTAGGTTCACATCTGATTCTATAGTAGGAAGTCTGTACTGGGGTCAACATAGAACTGATGGATGTTGAGAGATGTATTACTAAGAACACAATAAACAGGTGTGGACAACATGGCCCATGTAGCAGAAGGTCGGGTGCATTACAATATTATACTCATTAAAAAATTAAAAATAGACCACAACCATATTAATTTCAACAAAAAATATTAATTTCCTTCACTGCCCAACAGCCCTTAAAACAAAAAAAACAACAAAAATTATTTATGGTCCATTGTAAAGTATATCTCAACCTGTCTTCCCAGCTACGACCATACCGACGAGATAACCGCCCTGGACTTCCACCCACGCGAGCAGATCCTGGTCTCCGCTTCGAAGGACTGCTGCATCAAACTGTTCGACATCACCAAAGCATCAGCCAAGAAAGCTTTCAAGTCTATAACGGTAAATGGTGAAGGTAGCAGAGCAACCTTTCTGCCCAGCAGTGGGCAATAGAGGCTGGTGTGGTGATGATGCTGTGCTTATCATAACTTGCGGCTAAATTCTTAATACTACTATAGAATAATATGCACTTTTAGGGATTGAATTAAAGCCTAATTAAGGGAACCAGGACTTCTTTATCCAGTGATCATCATCCCTTGTATCACTCCGCTTCAGACACGAGCATCCTCTCAGAACGAGTGGGTTATGGTGCTCTGCTGCTCCAGCCAAGTGCGGGCTAGGAGATCGATCACATTAGGACTAAGCGATGTACGTGTCGGTGTTCCAGGACGCGGAGCCGGTGCTGTGCGTGGCGTTCCACCCGCTGGGCGACCACGTGCTGGCGGCCACGACGCACCCCGTGCTGCGCCTCTACGACGTCACCACCAGCCAGTGCTTCGTGTGCCCCGTGCCCTCGCACCACCACACGCGGCGCGTCAACAGCATCAAGTGAGCTCCGTGGGGTCACAGCTCGCGAGAGGCCGTGCTCGCCCATCCCCAACTACCACGCCCAGCGTGGGGATTATGTAACGCACGCCTCCCCTCGGGGGAGGCCTGTGTTCGGCTCTAGGCGACAGTGGGCTGATGATGTGTTGGCACGCCCGTCCACTCCGAGCCGGTGTCCGAGAGTAGCGGCAGTGCGGTGTGCGCAGGTTCTCGCCCAACGGCAAGTACTTCGCGAGCGGCGGCGCCGACGGCAGCGTGAAGCTGTGGGACTCCGTGTCCAACCGCTGCTTCAACACGCTGGCGGCGGCGCACGACGGCGCCGAGGTGTGCTCCGTCGCCTTCACGCGGAACAGCAAGGTGCGCGCCGGAGACAGACGGTCATGTTCATGACACAGTCTACACGATTCATCTGTACATTACGTAACATACCAGCTCCAGTTCCTGACTATAACCCGTGACTGGTACACAGTACAAAAATGATTGTAGCTGTTTCTTTGCAACTATTTCTGTATTGTGGCGAGAGGATGACTCTTTGAATGTGTTCTCATATATCCGACAGTATCTCCTGACCTCCGGTATGGACTCCTCCATAAAGTTGTGGGAGCTGGCTAGCAGCAGGTGTCTCATCCAGTACACCGGCGCGGGGACCACAGGTGAGCGTCAATACAGCTGGATTACAATGCTAACAATGATCCAACAGAGAGTCATGCTAAGAAAATACTTAACCAATTTTAACTGACTTATTAGAATGTTACCTTAACAGTAGATATACAGTACAATATATTTTGCAACATCTTTATTATAAGATGTCACGATTATTTTTCAAGTGTATATTTTATATAAGAAATGCAGATGTAACGAGCAAGCTTGTGACAGAAGAGAAGGAGGTTTAGAGGTGGAGCTGGAGATGTAACGGCAAGGCTTGTGTGCGGCAGGCAAGCAGGAGCACCACGCGCAGGCCATCTTTAACCACACGGAGGACTACGTGATGTTCCCGGACGAGGCCACCACGTCGCTGTGCACGTGGCACTCGCGCAGCGCCTCGCGAGGCAGCCTCATGTCGCTGGGCCACAACGGCGCCGTGCGGCACATCGTGCACTCGGCCACGGCGCCCGCCTTCCTCACCTGCAGCGACGACTTCCGCGCGCGCTTTTGGTTCCGCAGGAACACGCATTAAATCCTACCGCCTGCACCGCTGCCTTTGTTTTATTGCCTCAGCGTTTGTTAGTAATGCCCACTGTATAGACTACGATGCTGCCACCTAGGCGACAGTGCTGCCGCCTAGACACTAAAGTTGTCATGTACTAGTGCTTTCGAGTGTTGAATAAAAATGGCGCCACTGTGCATAACAATGCGCGTTAGTGTGGGGCTGTTAGGTTAGATCTGTAATTCCAATTGGACACTTGCAAAATTTCTTTCGTGAAGTGTCCAAACACTAAATGGAAAAAAATATATCCACCGCAGAACAACGTCACTGTATTGTTATCATCCGAAAAAAAAAATAGTTTTAATTTTAACTAATGACAATGTACGATTTTCTAACATTTACATCAACGTTGTAATGGTACAAAATACTCGCACAATATCATGAACACCGTTTAGTGATGTGCAGTATTTATTAATGAACAACGTTTTATATTATTGACAATCAAATTGAATAAATGTAAATGATATCTATGTAAATGGCATGTTCTTCGTAGAGAGAGTAGAGCGGAACGTTTCCGAACGGAAGTTCAGTATGGCCGAATCGTCAGATGCCAACCAGAGGCAACTATTTTAAGCTGCGCGTCGCCATTTCAAAACTAAATGTCGAGCTGAACGGACGTAGTGCAGACCTCGCTCCGACTTGACCGTGTTCTAATATATAAAATTCTTTTTTTGTAACCACGTCTTTATCTTAATTCCCTGTAATTATATTTGATTGAGTTCATGCCTAGTTTTATTATAACTAAGCTGGACGAGAGCTTAGAGTGTAACAACAGTCTATACACCCCTATTTTGTGTGTAAGACACGACAGAATTACTAGAACAGCTTACATATTGATCCTGCTCAATTAATAACTTATATTTAATTACATCAATATATGGCGACTCCTATCACATGTGGGGGTCCATCCGACTGCATGTTGTCCATAAGAGAATCACTTACTTGGCTATAGAGTTCCACCGATGACTCTCCTTTCAACTGATGGCCGGTTAAATATGTGTTGTGGCTGCTGGCTATGTAGTACTGGCTGAGAGGCCCCGACATCTCCTTCGAAAGGCCTCTGCCGGAGTCTCCTTCCTCATCGGATGTTCTGTAACAGATTTTCACAAAACTCTTGAGTATTCACACACACTATATCAGAACTGCAGGCTACTCTACACTATGTATTTGTCATTTCACAAATAATAAGTGAGAATCGAACCGATAACTTTCAGTTCAGCAGGGAGGCCCATAGACCACTGAACCGATGGCCCAGTAAAAGTATTTCAATACTCACCCCATATAATTGTTAACTCTTCTCTGCTCCGAGACGAAGGCGTAGTTGTCTTTGTCTGTGAGGAATCTGACGAAGCCCTCGAATGACAGGCAGTTGTCTGCGCGCAGGGCGGGGTCCGGTTCGTGTCTCTGCATAAGCAGGGATTAATAGGATCACAAGAAACATTTTATTCATCCGAAGTAGTGATAGTGCTATAGCTAAGAACAAGAAAGAACAAGTGCACTTTATAATTTTAGGCTGCAGTCCGATATGAATAATTACAACTCCTGCCGCGTTGGACAGTGTGGTGTCGTGTTTTCGGGGTCCAAATAAATAACACACACACACAGAATAGTTTTAAGGTTACACGCCCTGTCGGAATGACGGTAAGCGTTAGAGTGGCGTGTCACTCCCCGCCCTCTACCGCCACCAACTTACAACAACACGGATAACCATTTATTTATACATCACAGACAGTGTTTGGTTTTAAGTGTAAAGGGAAATCCTCGATAAAATAGACCGCAGTATCACGCCTGTAATCCCCGAACTAGAATGTAATATACACTTCCACGACAGTTACGTTTACTTCTCACAATGGAACAGGTGGTGAGTCTATTGTCATACACTGGGCAAATATCCAGACTCTGAGTCACTATTAGAAATTTTAACTACAAATTCAGTAAGTAAATCCAATAGGATTTGTAGCCAGGACCTTAAAATGAGCGTCGCGCTTGTAGCCGCTCAACCAAAGCGGCATTCTTTAAAGATAATGTATTAAAAATCTGTGCCCTTGACTCCATCAACAGTCGACAGATCCCGTCACAAGAGAGTCGTTACGTCACAATCAACTTCTTCTATTAACCTACTTCGAGACATGTGTTTTTCCTCCAAACAAGAAGGTTAAGGATCACACCACACACACAGTGCTGTCCATCTTCAGTCAAGGTTACCAATTCATGTTATTTCTTGTCTTTAAATGTCCTGTTAATATTAATCTTTTACTGCATTACGCCCACAAAGATCCCTTTTTACTTATTCTTTTCCTATGTTAGTTGATTTTTCACCTGTCTATCGCCGTAGCATTGACCCGTCTCACTCGGAGCAGGGACTCGAGACCAACAGTGAAACGAAACCCTTGAGGATGATTCACCTGTATAATGTCCTTTAGTTGTTGCTCACTCCTGGGCTCGTTTTGCCTGGTCTCGCAAAATTTTCCCAGTGTCGGTAGCGACAGCACTCTGCCACTCATGTCTGGACACGCTCCTGCCATTAAAATTAAATATTGATACGAGTTAAAATATTTTTTCAACAAATGTTTCCTGTCAAAGAGGCAGACGAGCACGTGGTGATTATCGCCAATGGATATGTGTAATATATAAGGAACGTGGACTGAATCGCCGCTATTAAAGAAGAGCTCTTTTGGAAACTTTCTCAAAGAATTCCATATGAAATTGGGTATTTGATTACCAGCCTGTGTGTTTGACATGTCTCCAGCTGTAATTTTTGGTCAGCAGATATCATATAAGTCATTGTCCTCTCTTGTATCAATAGCAAACACTTTAAATCATGACTTCTTCTCTACATCTTACACTTTAAATCTTACTTCTTCTACATGCATCTCTCTCTCTCTTTCTCTCTCTATACGCGCAAGCCGGTATATGCACACTTAATTATTTTCAATAATGGAATGAAACAAATGACTTCATAGAGGAGATGCTCACCTTACTTCTTGTAATATACTCCAGCGCTAAAGTAATAGCTTTTACAGTAACAGAGGTATATCACCTGGTAATGCTGCAGCTGCTAGCAGATCAAAGGCCTTTTTCCTGCTGGCCTTGTCGCTCGGTGGCTCCAGGTCGAGCGAGCCGTTTCTCGTCAAAAGACCTGTACATCGAACAAAATGAGTAAAGTTGAATTCGGTTAACAAGATGAATTACATAAGATTTTTGAAATCATAGGGTGTACATGGCAACGGGCTCATTGCGGTTCAGCTGCGTAGGCGCGGTTACAGGCGCTGTGCCGACGGTACGAGACTACTTCCGGCGACGCGAGAAGTGTGCCTTACGATTTCCAACCCACATGCCCAGCGTGGGGATTATCACTAAAAGCTCTTCAGGAGACGTCCATGTATAGAATAGACTAAGACGGGCTGATGATAATGTAGATGATTGTGAACATTCAGAAATTCAGTTCGAGAAAACTTACCAGTTCGAAAAACGGTTTTACTTCTGAAAAGTTCCGGGGAACTTCTGCTCTTCTCTGCGCCAAGGAACGGACACCGGGCCCGCGGGACCGCCAGCTGCTCGAACACGTCTTTCAGCTCTGACCGCATCACCAGGCTGGGGCGATAGTTAACATCACGTACTATAACGCTTGTTTTTCCCGAAGGTGTAAACAGAGGAGTAGTACACCCAATTTTTAAATTAATATTACCAGTTTACTTCTCAAAATGGAGTAAGGGATGAGTTTATTGCCATACACCGGACAGGAATTGTAGGGATAGATACATGTCAAATAGGGTTAGTCTGTAAGGTACATTTTTAATTATTACAATTATATCCGCCTATCAGACCCCTTACGAGGTAGAGAGGGTTGCGGTAGCAGAAGTCAGTTTATACATTCACTGTACTAAGTGTACACAATTAAGAAGTTTATTCATAATTATGAATAAAGTGCGTGGTTGTCATTTCGACAAATGACACAAAATCACCTGAAACTCCTGAACAAGGCGACAAAGTCCATGAAGTCCAGTTGGGTGTCGTAGCCCACGGAGCCAGTCCGCAGATGTTTCAGGTTCTCCCAGAACCGCTCGCTGGTCTCCAGTTTTCTTAAGCTGGTGATAACAATTTGTGTTAAAAAGATAACTAACTTTGTTTAGTAGTAGAACTATTTTATACCGCCACTCGAGGAGTCTCACGCGTTAAGCAGAAAGCACTGAGAACCAAATAGACCTAACTTCACACACCTGACTCTATTTCTTCCACATTCATCACTCTCTTCATACACACAAGTTTTTCACGGAGATTTCTGACCCGCCATCGGGCAGGCATCTGACCTATTTAGAGTCATACAATTGAGAATCGCATTTGTAGGCTCACCTACTCCTGTTCGGGGAGCCGGCGATGGCGGTGGCGGCGGCGGCGGCGAGGCTGCTGTGTCGCGGCGCGCACGCGTGCTGCGCGCCCGCCGCCGAGCACGAGCTGCGGGCGGGCGGAGCGGTCAGCGCCGAGCACACAGCGCCGAAAGGGTCTATCCTACCAGAGGTGTGGTGTCTCTTCTACACGTACACACGACACCCACGACGGTTTGACACTAAAATACGAGGAAACATCTAGTCGAAGTGCCCTCACCTATGTCTGGCAGATCTCTGCATGACCTCATCCTCACTCCTGGCGCCCGAGGCGTGGGTCGACCCGTAGCTTTTCGGTGAACTTTTCAGCTCAGATGTGGATTTGTTCTTTTTAAACTTAATTCCCGTACTCCTTATGGAGTCTGAATGTGAGTCTGTGAATTTCACTGGCGTCGAATGTGACGAGCTGCCGCATGTGGACTCCCTGCCTCCGAAAACCTGAAGTATAGAGGAAGAATGTTAGGTGCTGAAGGTAGAGAAGAAGATCCAACTAATAACAATTCTAAGACCGTTTTAAACACTGTCGACTGATCTTAAATTAGATCAAGCCATTACATTAATCAAAAAGATTTAAACTACATTATATGCCTTTGTTAATAAGTTCGGACAACTGGACACGAAACAATAATTTATGTTCAACAATATTTATCCCGTTTACGAATCAAATTCAGAACCTCGTCACAGCAGTAAGTTTTAATTGACCACTGATGTAACTGCGCTGTTGAATAATGACAGATAGTACTGTAGGCCCACCTAGTTTCGCACTAAATGGCCGTGAGTAAAGTTATTCGAAGAAAGAAAAAGGAAATTGAGAAAATCATTTCTTTGACACATCAGTGTCTCTTGAGCTTTGGTAACAACCTAAACTTTGGTGGTAACAATATTTAGAAATGGTAACATGATAACATTTACGTAATGTTCATACCCGTATAGCATCAGAGACAAGAGGTTCGCAGCAGCAGCCGTCTTCGTAGTACAGCGCTGTGTACTTGTTCTTCAGCCAGGCGAGACTCCGATCTGCCAACTTGGTTTGACTCATCAGTGCCCGGATTACGGCGTGAAGGCCGACTGCCCAGACCCTGCACGAGAAAAAAAATTCAATTGAAAATTTTAAAGGGCTTACAGCTTTCTCCTGTAATATATGTAGTCTTTATAGTTCCACCAAGCTTTTAAGAAAAATCATTTTTAAGGCTTAAGATTAAAATCAAATCTTTACTTTTATGACTCAAGACTTAAGACTTAAAAGGCTAAAGGTTTTAAGAAGACTTTTGAACCTTAGATCTCTGGAGTAAGAGACTGAAATTAAAACCACTAAATCTTCACTGTCACTAATATTGTTTTATCGCTATCATCCACTTTTGTATGCATAGATGGATGGATGGATGCAGGTGCCGAGTGCAACCAAGCCTTTGTTGACAAGCCTTATGTCAGATACTGGCTGATGGGGGAGCCGGAGTCTCCGAAACCAATATTCGTGTATAAAGGGAGTGAGAATGTAAAACATGCAAGTCAGTGCAGTAATGCCAGAGTTATTTAGCACCCTGTGCTTTCTGCCTATCCTACAATGGACCTGGCATATGACATAATATGAACTCACCGATAACTATAAGCTGGTAGCAAAAAGTGTACAGTTCTATTGTCGCTCAAGGTCCGTCCGTATACAAGAGATATCATGTGAGGCCCGTGGGGGCTGGCGTCCAGGCCGTGCCTCTTCGCGCAGGACGTCAGCTCTGCTATATCCCGCGGTTCCAAGAGTTTGCCGCCCAGTCGCATGTCCTTGACACATTGGAGGTCTATGAAGCTGGAAAAAGGACAGTAAAATGAAGAAGTTTGCTTAGAGATTCCGTAAAAAAATAGAGAGTAGAAGAATAAAATGGTTACACAAATATCCTAGCATTCATCAAAGATTTAAAAAAAATAACGCCTAGGCTGTGGATTCTACGGTGATCCCGTTTGAAGATGAGCGTAGAAGCATCCTAAAATGTAACACAAATGTGTGGGCATAGTCTGTTCATCTTTGTTTTGGAAGTACGTATTTAAGTAATATCTTTGAATATCATTTTTGAAGGTGTCTTTGGATTTGATTAAAGATTCTCCTGATATCTTTGGACAAAATGTAATATCTCAGGAGTACTATCGTAAGAAATTAACAGGACTACCACTTGTGCTGACAGTTGTTGGTCATGGTTTGGAGGTCTGGCTAAATAATAATGTCATTCAGAATGCTATCTCGTTATGATATTCAACTTCTTGTCCTACCACTGTCTCCAATGTCTCATTATCTCAACATAGTTCGCCTACAGGAATGAGAGAATCGAGGCAAACATATACCATGCTGGCCGACTGCGAGTCAGCAGACTCGTATTATTGGTCGGTATTTTTATAAGCAAATACTTGAGGTGATTTAATATTGTCATTCTAGTCTACATACCCTTCCTCACCAACCACGCCGGCTTCGTTCTCGTGCGCGAAGTTCGCAGAATACTTCAACGGTATCACTTCCTCGGGGTTGTACGACAAACTGATTTCTGGTTGCTGCATATTTTCTGATGGAGTTTCGCCTTCAAAACACACACGATTTCAAGTGTGAAATTGAATCACAGTTTGTTTCTATGGTTATACCAGCAGTAGACTAAAAGTGGTGATGATGATGAAATGAAGACGAGTACACGATATCTGACGACTTTATTCTGACAAAAACTTTCGCGACTACCAATCACATATAGAGCCCGGGTGAATATTGTGTAAATAATAATAAAATTGTAGTATGTACCTATCTGGTGTAAATAACAAAACGTGACCGTTTTAAGGTTGTTAATAAAATAGTTATATTCTCTCACCGTGGTGCGCATGCGGCCGGTGCGCGGTGCGACACCAAGTGAGCAAGGAGCACGCGCGTTCCAGCCTTAAATGTACAAATGCGCCCCCCCACTCCGCTTCCCCCACCACACCCGAGGTGCATGGTGCATTATCTGTAAAAAAAAAGCTAAGTCTTAAGTATGCAGGGCTCTTTTTAGCTCTTTGTCTACCCGTTATAATGGTAATCTTTGTTTTTTTTGTTAGTGAATAAAAGCTATTATTGTTTTTTTTACATAAAGTAAAATACCAGTGACAGAAGAAGAATTCTCGTTCCTAGAAGAAATAAAACCGCATTCCGGGTAATGTGAAAAGATGATAACATAAACCATATTTGTGCCTGACCTTAAAAATATCGTTCTAAATGACATCACTTGCGAGCATCCCTAGCTTCGAGGTTCTAGAACTTACTTGTAACACATGCCTGTCCATTCTTTCTCCGTTCTGCGGGGCCAGCGGGAACATGGAGACTCCGTGGTCGTGAGGTAGTGGTTGGACAGGACAGTACACTCTGGCTTCGAACTCATACAAGGCCTCATTTTCGAAGTCCGATCCCATGTTCTTTTGGGCTGGCTGCGAGAAGACCGGCTCTTCGCACGTTAGTATTGCTGCTCTGGAATTATACCAGACTTGTTAGTTGAGCTAGGAAGAATAGTAAGGAACACAACCGGGAGGGAAGGATTTTCTACGCGAAGTTAAAGAAACTAATGAGATAAGAAAATAATAATGTAAATAACATAACGTAACGTAACGCCTGCAATACCCGAAGAGGTAGGCAGAGGAATGTAGTAAACTTCCACGTTTTACCAGTTACGTTTACGTCCCACTATGGAAAAGGTGGTGACTCTACTGCCTTACACCGGGCACATATCCAGACTCCGAGCCACTATTAGAAAAGCTAAATTAGAAAAATTCAGTAATGCCTGACCCAAGAATTGAATCCAGAACCTCTCGATCGGCAGTTGCGCTTGCAACCAACACGACCAACGAGGCAGTCAATAACATTTAAGCAAAAAGCATTTAAGTTTTTGCTTAGTTCTATACCCACCTTTATTATTTTTGAAAGTATGTCTTCTAGTTGCGGACTAGGAGATAATTTGACTAAAGTTAAATATTTAAATTAGAGGTATAATTTAAAATTGCTTTTTAATCATAACAATAAATAAAAATAAATTATTTACGTTTTAATGATAACAATACATGATATCACCTCAAATAATCCCCAAAAATTGGGGTGCTGGTTCTTGCGAGCGCCTGCCGGTGTTGGTGAAAGCTGGCTATGTGGTCCATCACAGCTTGGGTCCTGTACACCTTCTCCAAGTTGAGTAGCCCTTCCGGCCCTACTCGCCGCCAGCCGGCTTGTTCCCCTTCTTCATCAAAGGACGCTATGTACTGGAGAAATTAAAGCACACTTAGCAGCAGAGAAATTGTTAGGAATTAAGATTCTCAGAAGTGGTTATTTATATTTGGGTGACTCCGGGAAGCTGGTAGTCAATTGTGGTTTCGTAACGTATGAGACGAAAGCCAATGAGGACTGGGGAATATTTCTTCTACCACCCGATGGGGCTGAGTACAAGGTTCTTCCGGAAGCATCTCTATGTAAATCATGGAACATCGCCATATTTTAGTTAAGACATTCCTGAGGATATTCTTGTGGTTGGTTATTTCCCAAAATCTCTTAACGGTAATTAACAAAACGGCTTTAAGAATTGTTATTTTTCTCGCGAAACCTCTCATCAACTTTGACTTCCAGTTCTGTCAGAGATGTTCCCATGCTGAGTACAGTTGGACCACGCACCACTTGTTTGGTGCTGTCGCTGAGCCAGCCGTCCCGCTTGCAGCTGTCCCGCAGCGGGCTGGTGGTGGTCGCCTGGTCCACCCGCATGCCGCTCTCGCGTCTCGCGGGGTCTCGCTTTAATGAGCCTCTACGGAGAAAGACTGATCGTATTAACCTTAAAATTATATAGAGACGTGTACGAAGAGAGTGTTCAATATAGTACGCTTGTCAGGTTTGTAAGGATATAGATTAGTTCTTTGTGCTGTTTACGTACCCCGTAAGGATCTATCGTTATGTTATAAATTGTTTAAATGTTTATTTTATAGAGCTTATAAACATCTTCAAGAAGAGGTTGACTTGCATTATTTCTCCATCCCTCATCAGTAATGATATCTGTCGTTTTTCTCACTATAAAAGTTCTAAACAACTTACGGGGGAAGCGACACCATTTTGATACACCTTAAGGTCCAATCCTTAAAGTTATGTCATCGAAGACGGCAGTGACCTGATGTAAAGTAGGTTTTCATCGTTACCAATCCCTGTGACGTTCCTTGTCTATCAGCCTACTCTCAGAATGAGACTGGTTAAGGCCATAGTCTGTCACATTGGCCACTTACAAGTGATCAGACTTCGCACGCCTCAGAGAACATTATGTATCATTCTAAGTATGCAAGTTTTATCACATTGTTTTCCCTCACCGATACAGTAAGTGAAACTCAACCTTAAAGGTGCGCACCAACATACGAATGCAGAATACCTATAGAAGGTTGAAATCTAAGCCACTAGTCTGTTCCTTTTAATGTACAACATCAAAAAGTTCTACTTACTGGTCGCTCTTTATTGACTCTCGTTTGAACTCCCGCCTGTGCGTGGGCGTGGCTGCCACGGAATGACTGCCGGTCAGTGGAGGCGCCGCCGCTAAGATTTCCCTGGAAAAGATGAAACGAGAGAAACTAAAGTGAAATGTAAAGTTATATATTAACGACTTAAAGAACATAAGATAACGTAACATCACGCCTGTCCCCTGTGAGGTAGGCAGAGGAGTGTAGTTCACTCCCACAATTCACGTGTTAACTTCTACGCCCCACTATGGAATAAGGGTGAAGCTATGATTTTACACCGCCCACAACTCTAAACTCTAAGTTACTATTAGTAATTCTAAGTTAGAGAAATCCTGTAGTCCCTGACCTGGGAATTGAACCCAAGACTTCTCGATCAGCAGTCAAAACCACTCACGCAATCGGCAGTACAATGTAATACTGGCTTCGTCATAATGAGGTTGTGAAATTAAGACATGTATGTTTAATTTTGTATGAACTGAATAATTTTTGTGTATACAAATTGAGTTTTTCAGACAAAAAAACAACGAAAAATTTAATTATGTAGGTCTGTATGTGACGAACATAATTAATACGAGGACATGTATTCGGCATAACCCACACTTGACCCTACAGGAGTAAGAGTGGGTTTCTTGGGGCGACAGCGGGTAACGAGGGTGAGTGGGTTAATGTTGCTTAAATATGTTAAAATACTACATTTTGCCGGTGCCGTGGGCTATAAATGATGGTTGTATCACTATCAGCTTGTATTAATAATATTGCTGAATATAGGCTCCCCCTAACAGGGTTTTACCCTTAATCCATATGTTGGGTATGCGGGTTGGGGAGCGATTCTACCAAAAAGGCTCAATATTTACAATGAAATATATATATCACAAACTCTCTATAATGTATAGTACTAGAAACACGCGCTCATAGAGTTCATATTAATTTAATTAGTGCTTTACTCTCACACTGAAGGGCTCTAGACTGACGTTGCTATCGTATGTATTGTATGTAATTAAAAAATAACACATCGGACGTTGCCGGTAGAGCGTGAACTGGGGATGATTAATATTGTTCAAGGGCTGCTTTTACCACTTTATTAAAATGTTATGTTTTAAATTTTAAGATTAGAAAAAGTTTAAATTATTGCTTTATACGGATGTATTGGTGATTCTGTTAGAAAGTTTTGTTTATTGTGACAACACCGAATATAGTATGAAAGAGTGCGCGGACGCAGGGACGCACGGACCGAGTGAACGTTTCGCTGTCAATTTGGATAAATTGAACACGTATACAAAGTTAATAATTTACTCTTAAAAAATTATCATAATCAA
The DNA here is from genome assembly GCA_018246595.1 of Mimoniades nurscia nurscia. Classification (NCBI taxonomy): domain Eukaryota; kingdom Metazoa; phylum Arthropoda; class Insecta; order Lepidoptera; family Hesperiidae; genus Mimoniades; species Mimoniades nurscia. Next base: position 2,370 of record DWFO01001157.1, on the reverse strand, counting down.
AAAAATCTAATGCATTTGTATTCTTTGATAATGACATTGATTGAAATTTCTCCATCTGCAGCGTGAGCCTACATTCACACTAGTTTGTCTATTGTCTGTCTACAGCGCGGCGTCGTCGCTTGCCAAGTGTCGGTGTCGGTACGTAAACGCGTTAGTTCGTAACGCGAACTCGATATCCTATGCCAGCGCGCATCGTACGCGTGGCCTATAATACGAAAAGAAGCGACTTTAATTTCCAATAACATCTTCGGACATTTATGCACATGGCTATTTTAACGCAATGTACGCATTAAAATAGCTTATTCTCTGGTAAACTATAGTTAACTCTAAGTTCAATAGAATGTTGTCTTATACAATATATGATTAGTATATGCGTTGAAATAAATATCGAGGAACAGTCCCGTCAAGAAATACATTTTAATTTGTGAGGATTACGGGCATAAATCTTCAGGGGAGACAGATGTGTGTATTAAAACTACGAGTTTGTCAATGCGTTGGCTAAACCTTACTCTACATAGACAATCATCCAAAGGGGCGTGTATCTGCTCTACATAATTCCACCGCAACTCTACATAGCACACAGCCACGTGCCACGATCGAGGTACATTTTAAAATGCTTTCAGCTCGAGCTTATTAGATTTTTTTCACATCGAAGTCTTTTGTGGTGTCTTCTCATGTAAGCGCGTTGTGTTATAGACTCCTGTGTATATTATTGTTATTATATCTTTACGTTTGGTCCTTTACGGGGCAGGCAGAGGGCACCGCCCATCTGTAATATCTGAAGAGGTAGGCAGAGGAGAGGTGAGTCATACACCGGGCATTATACAGACTCCGAGCCCCTACTAGAAATCTTATAGTGTCTAACCGGGGATTTGAACCTAGGATATTTAGATTAGCAGTCGCGCTTGCAACCAACACACACAATGACAATTGAGAACCAACCATCACGCCTTTTATCCCTGAAGAGGTAGGCAGAGTAGTAGGTAGAGAGTAGTCGTTTACGTTCCTTTATAGTAGGAGAGCTGGCACAAATTTTTGTCTAAGTATTTGGGACAAGCTGAAACTTGTCACAAACCTCTCCTATTATACCCCAACATGGAACTGCAGACTTGGTGGATGAGGAGCGGGGCTAAATCAACCCCTAAATTTTAAAAAATATTTTTTTTTCCCAAAAACATGTGAGGCAATATGCATTTTTTATGTGTTGTAGTTTAATGTTTAAAGAATAAGAAAAAATAAGCCAGACGATTTAGTAGTGGTTTTAACATTGCCAGACGCGTTCAAAAAATTTTTCCCCCAATCATCCGATCCGATCCGCACATGGCAATCTTAAAAGAAATATTTTATTTGAACTATTATTTTTACATACATATAGTAACATATAAATAGGGAAGATACTGGCGTCCGGGCCACAGCTGACGGTTTTCTAGGAGGCAGGCATCTCTGGTTTAAATGACACAAGTAATCAATAAAAAACATTATTTTTACACCCGTATAGTGAAATTACATTTGTGCTCATTACACGAATATTGGTATGGATGCGAATTGAACCCGCGACCCAGCTCAGCTAGGTTCGCTAACCACTGGTCCAATGGCCCAGTCCAACTATCTAGCCACCTTGACCCCACGGACACCGACCCAAATCGAATTAAGAGTTACCGAAAATAACTTATTGATCTTATTTCAAAAGCTAATCTCTCGGCCACATTTGGGTTAGGCTCGGTCGACGGTAACAAAAGCGACCCTTCGTTTAAACATCTCTTACAACATTATCTCGCATTTATCTTTTTTATTAAGGTTGGTAAAATAGTATGTATTTTGAATAAACAAAAATTTTAATCAATCAGTCAATCAAATTATTAGGATAATATATTATATTGTAGGTACAAATATTGTTATTTTTGGAGTAGGCGTCAAAAAACGAAAACGTCAAATGAGAAAAAAAAACTAGACAAATTGAGTACCTACTCCTTTTTAGGAAGTCGGTTAAAAATGTCACATCACGCCTGTAGTCCACGTAGAAGTGGATAGAGGAATGCAGTACACTCCTATGCTTAACGAGCTACCTTTACGTCTTACTATGGAATATAGTTAGTAAGCCTATTGCCAAATGAGTCCGTCGATTGTGACCATCTATCATACTACGGACATTTTCTTCTAGCAATGAGTGTGACTGACCTGAGCTCTCTTAAGAAGGCCCCGAAGAAAGGTATGAGCCGGCACTCGGGCATGGCGAGCGCCCTGCCCAGTGCACGCTCGTACTCCGCGGAGAGGAGCGCCGCCGACAGGAAGTCCAGCGTCGGCAGCGGCTCGTCGGATATGCTGAACCAGAAGGCCTTCAGCTTGTTGGATCTGGAATGAATAATGTTA
>DWFO01001156.1:0-16753 GCA_018246595.1 Mimoniades nurscia nurscia | reverse complement strand
AAACGTGATTATCTCAAAGATAAGATTCAGTATATATTTCGTCACCATCACCCAGTTACTGAATCAAAACGTGTCGCGCCCGTGTTTTTTCTGGATTTGTGTTGAAATGCTACTATCTGAGCATGCGTATACGCTTCTGCGTGTCATCGTACGTAGAAAAACAAACTCACAGTGTTCCGTCACCATGGTCGAGCCACCTGGCCGGTGACCTTGATCTCTAGGGAGGTCAGGCCCTGTCCGCCCACGCTGGGCGGTCGCGTGGCGCTGGACAAACAGCCAGTGGACTGTCGTTATGTGTATTCTTCTATTAGGCTTCGAATGACATTGACTGTACGCACATATTATGACGCGTTGCTTCGAGACATGTCCAAAGTCTATTTGCGTAAGATCGTTTTCGATATGTGTGTGCGAATGAAATTTCTCTCGCTCGATTCCTATTTGTTTTTTTTTACATTTAGATATACAAATGTACGCTGTTCATTTATAAAACAGGCGTTTTTACTAAGCAGGGTGATAATACATAAAAAAATTTAAAATTTAGCGCGATTAATATGCACCAAAACTTCAGGAATTCATGAAACAAATAACCAACTTTACATAGCAACTTAATTTTCTCACACTATTCATCCATTATTTTTTTGAATAATTTATCATAAATACGAATAAAAATACAAAAAAGATAGGCTATTTCAATAATCATTTACATACCCGAAATAGCTACACTTGCGTCTACAGTAATTGTATATTACATCTTCATGTTTTCTAAATTTATATGCACAGAAATAGATATTAAGTTATACCGCTTTCACGAGTAGGAGGTAGTACGAGTAGGTATAACTAAAATAGAAACTATCACACAATTTGAAAATAATAACTGAATCGCTGGTCATTATGGATTTAAATATACTTTTTGACATTTAAAATTCATCCTCTATTCTATTGGGATTGATGATTTCAAAATTAGAACACGCGGCTGCCACCTTGATTGCTTATTCACGGCTCCAATTAACATATTACACAGTTTATTATTTTGTCACGTTAAAGTCAAACGCAGTGCGATGCACGTCTGGATTTACGACGAAAATTGACCAATTTACGATCGTACGCTGCAATAATTCTTGCACGACAGTCACTTACCAACAATTTAAAGTATACATTACACATCACATAGAATCGACTAGTATTATAATGAAATTGCAAGACTGAATCGCCTAATTTATCATCAGACCACTTTAAAAAAATTAAACTTTAAAACTATCCACAATGTTACAAGTGAGATCCGAGAAACACAGGTCCCCCGTAATAACGTATTATACAATAGACAGGTAACAACCAAAATACACGAATTGTATGATAATAAAACAATGAAATAAATTCATTACGAACTGTATGGTTATTTATTAGTCTATAACCCAGCACGTTATGGCACAGTTCGGTTTCACCTCATATCTATAATCAAGTGATCGGCGCGGTCGATCGTTCTAAATATCAACAGTGTATGGAGCGCAATTACACAGATCATGACCTAGTCGTAAACAACAAATCTACCGTCGAGATAATTATTTCGTGAATGAATGGCCCGAAGTGTCAGCCACCGTGCACCAGTCAGTTGCGCGAGGAACATAAAATTAATTGTTTTACAGTTCAAATGTGTATTCGTATTTTAGATTGCTATCTTTAGTAATGTACTATTCCAGCTGAGCAAATGCTTTAATATATTTTTGTGCAGCTAACGCATTAAAGCTGATTTTTTTTTTATTTGAAACTCGCATTTAAAATTATTATGAATATTTTTATACTTTGTCTAAGAGTAAGTAAATTCAATTTTTGAACGATTATAGTACCTACTCCATGTTAAATACATGCATATATAGATATATATGTTCTCTTGTATTGATTATTGTAAGGGATCTAGATAGATCCCTTACAATAATCGACCTGGAATTATTTTGTCTCCCTTACAGGTTACTAGATATAGTTCATCGCAAAACAAAAACGTACAATGAATGAGTAATAGACATTTTTTTTTCAAATTAAGAAGGAAAGTTATAATTATCATCACACCGGGTCTGCAGAGAATACTAAGTGCCAAATCTTTTCATCGTTAGAATCTTGAAATGTTTCGTCTACATCCATCATTCTTTTCATTCACGCGCCCCAGCTTCGAAGATTTCTGATTCGACCATCAATCTGACCTATTCGGACAACGTATGCAACTCTTAATCTCCTTCAGCATCTGCAACTAGCCACATTCGCATTGTATAGGTATGCGTTTTGTATTTCCTTCATCGACCATTCGGTCTAGTGACACGAGAAAAATATTCACGACGCGATGGGATATTTTCAACCTCTATCTTAATTGGACATCATTGCTGAATGTCGAATCATGACGAGACTGGTGGAACAGTAACGTTTGCAGAGGAAAATAAGATTTGTGCTGTTATCGGTGGTTTTCATCTCCTCAGAATTATTGACATGTTTGTTACATAATCTTGCCTCGACCAGTGAACTGATTTGATGACAGCCGCATCCGGCAGTTATTTTTTAAAACGAATATAAGAAAGAGTGATTCTTTCGTCATATTGGTTGCAATCGCAACTGTCCATCTAGAAGTTCTCGGTTCAAAGCCCGAGTCGGATTTTTCTAACTTAGATTTTCTAGTAGTGGCTCGGAGTCTGGATATGTGCCCGGTGAATAGCAATAGGCTCACCACCTAATCCATAGTGGGATGTAAACGTAAATGATGAAATTTGGGCGTGTACTACACTCTTTCGCCTACCTCTTTGGGTACTAAAGGTGTGTTGTTACGAAAATAAGATATTCTTAAATTGTACAAACACTACAAATGATTGGTGTATTTGGATAATTAAAGGCTTAACCTACAGAAGAGAATACTGTTATTCGAACATAGACTAAAACATTTGGAAATACTAATGTTTAGAACAGACAGATGGTACTCAAACTACTGTGAATCACCATGATCTTTTAATGGGATAGGAAGGAGAATCGAAAATAAAATAATACAGGTATCTATATTGTACTGATACATTACTAAGACATATTTAGTTAGGTACGATGTCGAAATGAATTCGACAAAAAAGGGAGAAAGGATATTTGAAATCCTGTTTAAGCTGGTACGTAAGATAAATAATCATTTTCAGACTGAACATAGCTCAACTGATATAGTCATAGCTCTAAAACTTCCATTACATCGAAAGCCAACAGCACAAGTTTACTTACAAGTGCCATTTGTTTCTCTATTATTACATTGAGTACATCGCTCATAAGAAATTCACTACGGACGGCTATCACGTTGTCGGTTTGTCCGTACACATATTTGTAACCGGTACCAATCGCTTAGGCAGTCTGTTTGGCGGACGTGCCGCCATCCGGGTCAGGTGCCAACGGTACCTTGTTTGACGACACTGCTGACCCTACCGGCGGTCCGTGGCGCCGCAGCTAGCGGACTATTTGGTGCTTGTAAAGAACAAATTTAATTCAAGAGACACATATTCAGCAGAGGATCGTAAGGGGTGATTTACAAATGTTAATGCACAAATAATTGGCTTACAGCGGTTGTAAACGAAGAGCAGTGAGTTGACAGGGGCTAAAGAGGAAAATGATAATGATAACGGTGATGAAAGAAAAAGTAACAAAAACAAACGAGATTCAAACAGAGCGCTTTTAAAATATCAGTAAACAACCAACTTTACGTATGTTACTGCGGAACTATAATATAATTTATGTGGATAGCAAAATTCTAGATAATCTTATTACTTAATATGACATATAATTCAAAGAAATGCAACAAGAGACATAATGAGAGGTACATGGACTGTATTAACCAGATAACATAAAACCAACAATCCGTTTGATACAACTTCACAAAGAAGTCGCCCATGACTTACACCACAAATCGTGCCCCCTAGGTGTCAAGTCGGTCGCACCGGCAGCAAACAATATAGACACGTTGCTATGAGTACCTACTGACGCTCCAAAGGTTAATTGAGTTCCTGATGCCAACATAATGACTGTTGAAGCGTTTTTGAAAAAGTCCGTTGTGAATCTTATTATTGCTGGAGTTCAGTGGTATGTTAAAATTTTTAACCATTCTGATGTGTTTTATTACTATATTTATTTATTGATCTCAATCTGCGCAACTAATTGTCTTCTTCATTTCTATTTGTCATCATTTCTTTATTTTTAAATGTTCTCCGTGGCTTTCTCCGTGAGTTGCCCCCAGCTTGCCCTTATACATACTGATAATAAAATACATAATTCTCATGAATAGTATCTATGTAATCATAAATTATTATTTCGTATCGATGTACATTTCAAAGCTGATCAACGTTTCTCTAATTACAACAACAACTCTGTGTCTTCAGATCTCTGATATCAATCACGACCGACGAATATTTTACTGCGTCAATTTGTACAACTTCAGCTTCATCAATGAAATGAGTTACAACATTTCGACCGTTATTACCACACACTTACGACACTATCTGTCGTTTTAATGTATAACGGTGAGCGTTTCCTCTTATTATAGTGTCAATGGACAGCTGACCCGACTGGTTTGGCGCCGGAAAACATCGCTCATCGATCGCCTTGACACTTTTCGATCACTTCCTGTGCTCTGTTCCCACAATCATAGGCACACCAATAATATTAAAACGAAAATACAACCTTAATTACGCAATCGTAAATACTTGGTCTATGAAAACACAGATAAATCACAAGAAAATGTAAGATAAAACACATTTCTGTAAATTGTAAAAAGATAGGATCTAGCTGTTACAACACGAGCCTCAATGGTCAATTTAAAAAAATATCTCCGTAAGCGTTTATAAATGCGCGCGGGTTTTAAATTTCGAATTCATTCTGTTCTACGTATGTGGTCTCGGGATGTTTATACTGTGAAGCATGGCCTGTCAGAGAATTGCCTAATATAGATATTATTAGCTTGCGTTATCTATTATAATAAGATTCACTTGTGTCATAACGCCAACGTAAACCGGGAGCTGAATACGCGCGTGGACCATTACCATTGTAATACGGAATATAACATCATAGAACGCGTCAATTTGAAATAATTTTCTTGTAATGCGTAACATAATGTTCTTCTCAGTGGGTATTGCAGTCATTGTTGTTCAAGTCGCGGCCAGTATGGATGGCATGAATGGAAATATTAATAAATGGATTTGTTCGACGACTAACCAGAATTATTATCATACCGTTGAGCGTGATATATTTTCCAATTGTTTTTTATCTCTATGTCAAATAAACAAAACTATAAATCCGCTTTCTCTCGTATCAGCGAAATCGAGGCTTCAATATGATAAGTGAGTTTTTTGTTGTTATGACTGCATGTGTAATTCTCAACCTTGACTTCAAATTGAAAACTAGTCGAATAGCAATGTATATCTAAATTTCACATTTTGTTTGTGGGTTTGCTCAAGTGATAAATGATAGTTCTCCATAATATCCTTGAGACCTGTTTACCTGTCTGTCATTCGTAAACTAAAAATTTGAATACTGTTATTCGCATCAGAAAACAAACTTTATGCCAAAGTCTTGGCCATTTGAAAATATAACATCTAATGATTGATTTTGTTTCTACGATTTTGCAAAGTTCATACAAAAGAAAAAATTCGTTTGATGACGTCACAACTCACGTTTTAACGTATTGAGGTACTTGTGGCCACTTCTGCCTACATCGTATAGGCAAATGCCAACAAGCCGTATTCAATATTTTACTTTTGACACGTTACTAAATTATATTAAATATTTTGTCCCTATCTATCACATTTTAGCACAGTGATGGGGGTATTTACAAAATTCAAGTGCATATGTACAAGAAATAAAAACTTTCATCTACTTTTGATTAAATACCTATAATACGTATTTCAATTTCATAGTTCCGTATGTAATCGAAACTATTTTGCTTTTTAAATTTATTATACGCGTTATTTCTGGCTGCTGTAACCAACGCGTTGCGTAAATAAATAACAAGGTGTAGGTACGTATTTGGAAATTTACGACTTATAAAGACTGACACGTGATCTAAAGAAAGTTCTTTTTGCCATGTGATATGAATCTGTTTTATTACTATGCCGGTAGCCTTCTGACCTGACATAACCCATTTAGATTTTTTCATGTTTCGAATTACTCGTATATGTACCACGCGTATAGAATATGAAACATTTTTTATACTTTTACGGCTTAAAATTACCGAGTCGAATTTTGATTACTATTGGCGATTTATTCGTGATTTTTAAACATTACAATCTGTTCCGAACGTAGTTATTTATCTGTTAAGGACACTAAGAACACAAGTATTATATTATATTTCCTGCATTATTTCATTTGTAGAATTCCTTAACATAGCATTTGTAGAAGTGGTTATAAGTACATAGTTATTCAAAATTCCATCTGATTCATAGCATTCAAACAGGTGTCAAAACGGGGTTTGATCAATTTATTTCTAGAACATTCGAACGGAGGTTCGAGCAGCACGCAACTCATCTGCACTCACACCTCGTTCTCATTAATTCCGAGAGATGGCACTCTGAGATTGGAGGAAAGTGTATCTCAGCGGACCGCCATCAAACGGGCCGGCGATGCGTATCGCTGGACGCCGAGATGCCTCGCGGGTCACTGAGATCTTAGCGACTTTTTTAGCGTACGATGGACGTAACCGGATTCAAGGAGCGACGCCTTTCTCGGTATCACCGCGGTCGGGTTATGACATTACAGCCAAGGACGCAGCGTTCTGGGCTTCAACTAGTTTGTTCTGGTATTTTAGGGTTAAGTCGTAAACATTAAATGAAAACGTTTGGTAAACCAAGATATGCACTCTGGGTTACCTTGTCGTTTAGGAATTTCTTACCACGTTCGAATACGAGTACGAATGCCTTCTATTTGTCATAATTAACAGTTAATTTATTGTACAATATTTGTATCTATCGTCCTTGTAAACACGAAATATTAAATAAAAATGCTCTATTTGACAACCATTTCTTACTTACACTACTGACAGTAAATGATCTGCATTGAATGAGCGTGATATTGCATTTAATAGGCTATTAAAGTACATAATCGTTTAGCAACTGTTCAACTTTATTTAAGTTTTATTTCAAGATCGTTAAAAGCTGGCTTTAGAGGATCGCACTTCAATAATACTCGTATGTTAGCTCGCTATCATCCATATCATAGATTCATAGAAGAATTTATGCAATACCGCGAAATACGTACTCGTACGAGTAAGCTTACTATTTGTCTTCATAGATTTACTCCACTGAGTGTTAATGACTATGTCCTTAATGTCTATTAGGTATGTATCTACTAAACTCTTGAGACTGACAACTAATGAAATATGTACTATAGTTACACTGCGCTTTGATGAATTACTACATTTTTCTTCCTTTCTCTTTTCCCTGTTATCTCTTTCATTTAGTAATATCATTATATGAATATTTACTATAAATTTTAGATGTACAGATGATTTCATCCATCTATCAGCATTTATAAGGTCACTGTTAGAAATAGACAAAGGCCTAGGATCGGGTGGACTGGCGTTATTTAGAGGTCTAAATAACGCCACTTCACCCATCCTGTGCCTTTTGAATCCAGCTGCATCCATATGCTTTCTTAAGTTCATTAAACCACCTTGTAGAAGGATGACCTACGCTACGCGTACCGCGACGCGGTCACCACTCGATGGTCCTCCCTCCCCATCGACGATCAGTCCTTCTGGCTATTAATAAATAAATTAAGAAGCAAGTAATTGCATGTACTGATGTTTGTTTTGTTGTTGTGTCAGGTGAAGGCGGCGGGGGCGCGGCGCGGCGCTGCGCGCGCGATGCGGCGTCGCCCGCGCGCGCGCCGGCGCCCGCGCCACCGCCCCACGCGCACGTCAAGAGCGAGCGGCTCAGCCCGCACGACTCCACTGCCTCCAGGTTCGTACTCATTTCGAAAGCTTAAACTAAAGTTCATTTTAAAACTATAGTAACATCGCTTTACACACACTTTCACATCACTTATTTTTGTCACCACGCACGTAGTGCTTTTGTTGGGCCAATGATCGATAACACAATCACCAAGTATTGTAATTATTTCGCCATTGCATACAAAATACAATACATTTTGTTGTTGGATTATAAGCTGATAAACCTATGAACGTACAGAAACCCTTTTACCGAAGATTTTAGAAATAAAAAACTAATGTGTTATCATCGTAAACTTTTCGATGCGGGCGAATACTTCCCGATGCCTAGTCTATTAAAAGAAGATCCATCTACCACTCATCTATCTTAAGCATTGTGTATTTTATGTGCATCTCGGATCTATGACATAAGACTTTAAAGTTTTGCTGTCTTATTAAGAGTGATTAACAGGAAACAAATAATATTCACACACTAACAATACTTAACTTCATTAGCAACTTTACGAGATCTTTAAAAACGGCAAAAGGTATGATAACAAACCCAGCGAATACCTGTTAAGTCAATTATCATTGAGCACCTGCACTATTGTGACGAGGCATCGGTGCGGCCCAGGTCCCGCAGCGTGACGCCGTCCACGTCGTCGTACCCGGGCACGCCGCCGGAGCGCGGCAGCCCGCACGCGCCCGCGCCCGCGCCCGCGCACCCGCCGCGCAACTACTCCGACATCATGCGCTCGCTCGCCGCCCGCTACAACACGCACCCTACCAATGAGTGAGTATGCATACTTTCAACACCCTAATGTGTTGTATTCTTAAAGAAATACTACGCTGTTAAAGTATATTGTTCTACTAAATCATAGTATTATCATATCTCGCAACCACTTTGACGCCGCCAACGGGGCGTAAAGTCGCGGATCATATGAATTATTTTTAATAATACCAAATCGATCACCAAACTTAGTTTATGATATACCATACAGCTGTGGGGTGATAAAACGGAATACTTATTTGTTTCTAAGAACATATAACAACTACTTACAATGTACATGTTTAATTGAAAAAAGGAAGTTGAATCTATCGTAACTGAAACAGCCCAAAAGCATGTCAGTTCTATCCATTTTAATAGTGATTGCAAGACCATGAGAAACTCGTCCTCACCGCCGATTTCGAGCCCGAGCGGATACATTAGCGGTGCGTTTTTTTCACACGCCCCGCTCCGTGTCATCGCATTCACAATACTATGTGACCCGCGGGTCGGCGACCGGCTAGTGATGCTCAAATCGATTTCCATATTAATCGATTCGATAACTTATGTTTAGTCGACAAATTTACATGATTCGTGAGAACCGACGTTCGCGTGAACTTATGTTATATTAATGAATTGCTCATCTCACGGAGCCGGTCGGCGACCCCTGTCAATTTTAATTACTACGTTTTTTAATTTCATAGACGCGACTCTTAGTACATATATATGTCGACGCTAAGACTCTTACGGGGTAGGCAGAGGGTACCGGGTTCCAAATATCACTATCCATACAAACCTGCCGTACTTAGGTTGAACCAGTCATAACCTGTTGCCTAGCTATGTACTACCACTATAAAATCATATTACCGTATACAAATTGATGATTACTTATGCTAATGAGTCGACCGTACATCAGTAACAGCAAAGTGCGAGCGATGATAAATTTCTCGTTTTATTGGAGGCGATAACGATTTAAAAATGATGATTTATTGATTCCTTACAGCGATAAACAAGATGACTTATCTGTAACCTTATGATTGCTTTTATTTTATTATGACGCGCCTGTCATTACATTTAATTTTATCAATCTGTGTGATAATACGATTGGTGTTAAAGATGTCATTATACCATCACGCTAGGTCTCTGACGGGATAGGCAAAGAACACCGAGTGGCAAACATCTCGATCCTTACAGACCTGCCGTCCATTTTCATTTTTGTCCTTGGAATGTGCTAGAATTATACACGAACATTAGATTTTTAAAATAGTTACGCTTAGCTACCGTTGATTGTATCGTCTATAATTCAATTACACTCCGATAGTGGAGGCTATTAAGCGAGTGGCAAGTATATTGTAGAAGCAGGAATAGCGACGTGAATAGAACTTGTAATGTAAAGCGGGCTCCACACTCTCACGAGGTTGGTTGTGTTTTTTAACTAAGAGATACAAGGGCGTACTTAATGCCTAATGGCATTCTCTCCCAGTCGACCCCCGATGATAGATAGAACATGTCGTAGGCGCATACATAACTCCAATAATAATATCCTATACCAATGTATAGGATATTATTATTATATCAATATATATATTTACGGACATAATGTAGATATTTATACATACTCAAATATACGTAAACATATAGACATACATACACATACCTATACATACATATATACAAGTACATGAATACACATACATACATATACATACACATATAGGTACATATATTATGCTTCGGCTAACCGGCTGATCGCACAAAAATAATAAACTGATTACGTAATTTCCAGCCAGCAAATATCAATATCAATATCTAATGTTTTCTATGGACCAGTGAAGTCTGCCAGTAGGTATACGTAGCCAGCGCAGCACATTACGGCATTAACCCTCCCATACTGAGAGCAGGTCCGTGTTCCAACAGTGGAACAATAAAAGAGTTAAAAAAACTCCGTTAAACGCACGATTATACGACTACTTGAACAATAGGTTATACATCAATTATGCTAAACAGAACAAAATCAGCCGAGTTCAGAAAGCGACGGCGTCTATTATCTGAGGTTTATTTCCGACATTGGACGCTTTTGGAACACTCAACGCATAAATTTAAAATAGTTTGCATTGGTAAACTAGAATTGACATTGACATGCAAACTACTAAAGAAATAATAATAATTAAAAAAAATTAATTTAAGGGCAAAATACCTCAGGCGGAGCCCTATGTCCAGCAGTGGACTTCAGTAGGCTGATGGTGATGATGATGAATAATTTACTAAAGTAAATGAATTCATTACGTTTTACAGTATAATGAATATCTTGAATACTATTTAGTTCTCTTAAATTATTCAATTGGTAATTACATCTTTTATTCAAATCCCATAGCTTACACGTACAAGTGTGTACGCTGCGAGCATTCAGCGGCGTTTAAATTGGAGACCATGCTGACGGGAATGTAGGGTCGACTTAATATACATACATTATAGCTGCGATATTTATGTTCGCAATCGATCTTCGAACCGCGTATTGGAAGTGATACGATCGTGCAGAGGCGCGGGTACACGCAACACCTGAGATATAGGATCACAATGAGAGAACCGCTGTACGATGTGTTCGCGGCGAGGTTTATAGCCGCGATACGCTGATAGCGCTTGTTGGGTAACTTGTCTTAAGTAAGAGTGTGCGCAGAATATAATGTAGACTGATAATTCGACAAACGTTGTAAGTATTGTTAGTGCTGTTGAGATAGAATTAACGCTTATTTGCAGCAAGTGAAAGTTTTGCTTTTGTTTAGTTGCAATATAATGTTATAGTTAGTGAAACAGATCACTAAATAACATGTATTTGAATTTGAGATAAACGTAACAAACGATTATTTTAAAACTGAAATACAAATTTAACTATACATATCTTCAAGCCAGGTCCGTTGCGAGGTAGGCAGAGAGCACATTGTGCCAAATATCTCAATCCTCAAACCCTTCCGCGCTTCTTCCACATTGATCGCTCTCTTCATACATGCACGCCGATTTCGGAGAACTAAAAACTTTCTACCTCAATTAACTTTGCAATATTCCCCATGTTACTTACACCTTATGTTTTTACGTATTTTTTTCTAACAGCTACTTCCACCGAGTCAACGGGTACGGGGTGGAGGCGCGCGCGGGCGCGTCGCCGGCGCCGGACTGCGACACGCCGCTGGGCGGGCTGTTCGCCAAGCTGGCCAAGCAGCAGGGCGGCCCGCCCCGGCTGCCCGCCTTCCCCGTCATGCTCGACATGAGCTCCACTAAGGTGAACACACCACACATACTAAATATCAACAACACAACTGTATTTCCTGTGTGAGTAATTACAGCTATCATTGCAGTACCATCATTAATTGGGTACTCATGGGCTTATTGTACTACATATGAAGGACTGTTTATCTTAAAAGATAGAGCCTGAAATGCGATAACATTTTACGTTTCTATTCATAAATTGGCATTGAATTGATTGATTTACGCTCATAGAAAAAATATTTTCGGATTGCAATTTTTCTTGGCAATATTATAAAATAATATTAAAAGATGCGTGCAAAAGACTGCCTCGTTGGTCGTGTTGGTTGCAAGCGCGACTGCCATTCGAGAGGTCCTCGATTCGAATCGCGACTACTATTGAATTTATCTAATTTATATTGTCTAGTAGTGGCTCGGCGTCTAGATTTGTGCCCGGTGTATGGCAATAGGCTCACGGCTTATTCCATAGTGGGACATAAACGTAACTGATGGAATGTGGGAGTATACTACCTTCCTCTGCTTGCCTCTTCAAGGGGATTACAAGCGTGATTCTATTTTAATATTAGAAGTCAATATTTTACTTATCACGAATAACTATGTACCGTTGTTATAACTATGTACATTCTGGTAATATTCATATAATACACCTTGATCGGCTGATTCAGTGATACACGACTTATAAATACACCGTACTTTTGCTGATGAAACCACAACCAAAATTTATAAATAACAAAAATAATCTTTTACAATTTCCGTTCATTACAATGTAATGTACAATAATGTTCACTTCAGTTCACTCGAAGCAATGCCACTGGCCGTATGAAATAATTTACGCTCAGCTGCCCTCTCCTTTCATAAGAGCGTCTTTAAAATTCATTATTAATTATTTATACGGGTGCTCACTGACCTTCCAAGTTTAATTACACACCTGTACGCCGTCTCATAGTTCACGGCTATGATTAAAATGTCTCGGGCCATCGTAAAATTCATAAGACGCTATCGCACCAAAGAATCTCCATCAAACGGTGGCCGTATGTTAATTCGGTGGTCTTTAAAATCATAACGCGCAATGAGCACCGCACATCCTTTCAGACTATAATGAAGGCAATTAAATCTGATAAGGCACACGACCTTTACACTTCCTCCGCTATTGTACAGATAAGACGGAGAGAGTGTTAATTGCGAGTCGGTTGTTGGCGCGCGCGCGCGTTCACAATCGGCTGGGTAATAGTGGCCCCGCCTCGCTCTCGGCGGAGCCAGCGAACCGTCGCGACTCTCGACTGTAAAACGAACTGGAGCTGCACTAATTGGCAGCGGCACGCGCCGCGCATGCGCGCCCCGAGACACGCTAGTGATGGGATGTGAAATCGACCGCCGGCGCCGCCCGACTTAAATCCGATGACTTTTTCTGGTGCGACCGGAGGCACGCGAAAATTGCATCGTTAAATTTTTACACTTATTGCATTTTAACTTTCTATCGAAAACTGTAACGATTCGCAACGCGGTGAACCGGAAATGTTCAAGTTTTACGGGCGACCATTGTAGTGGAATTAACAATAATAATAATCATTTAACTCACGGTGCACTTCGACTCATGCAACGGTGTTTACTTTCTAAAGTCGATATCTATGCATTATCCGACAACCGAGTGCAATATAAACATGATTTGTTACATTTCTCCTCGTGCCCTTATTCTATAAATAGCCGCTTTAAATTTATTTTCACCTGTAAAGAGAAACGGGAGCGGCGCGGAAATAAATCGTGAGATTAATGGCGGCGGCCGCGGCCCGCGCCTACGAGCGCCTGCGCACGCGCATCCATGTTGACTTCACGCGCGCGCGCCTCCGTGTCAGAATTGTATTCAGAATTAGTGCGGGTTGTTTTTCAAGTGCGCGAGGCAATTAAAAAAGATAGATTGCAATTTGACCCGCGGGCAGCGAGCGTGACCGCTCCGAACGTTATTATGATGAATGCCCGCCACTTAGGATGCGAGTGGTCTCGATCAGATAATGGCCCGCCGGCTCTCGTGTTTGCTCAACGCTGCCCGCGCACCACTTGGCCGGCTACCGAGTAATTGAGTTTCTAAATGTCACAGGTTGGATTAGCGCGACACGCCACTACGATACCGCTGATTGTGCGCTAAATCAAATATTACGTTTACAATGCTATGAATATTAATGCGGACATAACTTTTACATTGAACTAGATTCGCGTACAACCTTTTAGATGTAAGCTGTCATATGAAATTAGCAAAATTTTACACAACCATTACCTAATGGTATGATAACAATTTAATAGTTTTGCATAGTTTGCAGTGCATAACATTTTTACACAAATTACGTGACGTTATTTTTTATACACATACAAGAACACAAAAATTGTGCCTACAAATGAATCGTGGCCAGGTTCGAATCGTACTCGTAATATTAAACTGTGATCTCTTCCAAGTAAAATACAACATAACTATGTATCTACAAAATTATATTATCTCTAATTATAAGTCAGTAATGTGTCTTTTATATGATTCATTATCAATTAGTTTTGAACGTACAGTTCGTTTTGCAAATATGAATATTGAATTGGCTCCGCAGACGTTGTTGGCGATATCGCGGGTGGGGCGCGGGGGGCGCGCGCGTCGCAAGCGCGTAGTCGCGGGCGCGGCGGAGCACTCGCCCTTAGACCTGTCGGCGGCCGGCGAGAGCGCCGCCAAGCGCGCGCGCCTCTCCGCCAGCCCCAGCACTAGGAGCGACGGCGACGAGCGCGATAGAGTATCTAATGAAGGTCAGTGAAATATGTATACCTATACGTATTGGATAGTATTAATCATTCTGTCTTCGTTCTAACTATAAAGCAAGGTCGCTTCATTTCGCCAGCGATTGTTCATAGACTTAGTACGTGGTATTATTTCGAACAATTACTGTGTTACACTTGGCATGCAGCTGAATCCACTCTAGAATCAGTCTATATAGTAGGTATATATAGTATACTATATATACAGTATATGCAGTTTGTTTGTTATAAATAAACATTTGTCATTAAACTATTTCATTTCGAATTATAGCAAATCAAAATGCACATTTCATTACATGACAACATTCAAACGTTTGCAAACCGCCAATAAATAAGCGTAATCAGGCGTTAATGTAATCGACACTCGCCAAGAAATATATTAGCGTTATGGTAAACTCACGCAATGGTTGACAACGTGACACTGGTGTCAGGCACCATATTATTTTGTGACGTTGGTACGGATAGTGATAAATTGCTTGCCAACGGACCAATTGGCCGCGAGCAATTGGACAGACAACAATCGGGAAACTATTTCAACACCAGATGTACAATTCGCGCGAATTACGAGTAGTACGTTTAGAACCTCCATAGACCCCTGTAGAGATGCTTATATTTTGTAATATTTACAATACCTGCAACATGCAACGAAGTTTTTCAATTTTTATAAACATTTATTATAGATATACCGATAGCCTGTTTCAATAGGATTTTATACCGATGGTCTTAAATCAATACGTTTACTCTCCTTGTTTATTCCTTCGTTAAGTTGCTCGAATGTTCCACATACTCGTACTTACGACATTTTTGTTTCCTAAACAACTTTCTTATATCACTTTCCTCTCAATACCAACATAAATTTACAACAGCTATAAAAGTAATTAGCCTAACGTAAATGTATTTGCATTTTAATACTCAGATGTCCTAATGAAGTCGCGACTCGTTATATTGTATCGTGTCTGGAAGAGACACGGCTAAAGCAATAGAATCCCGTACGATACAAACCAATGGCCGCCTGCCGAGCGGTGCTCCAGATTAACGCATCACGGTATTTGAAAGGCATTACGAAACGGCAGTTTCCTCACAATTAAGGAGCAAATAAAACGTATACTTATAAAAGAATTAACGATTGGTGTTAAAGATAAACTCTCGGCCCGTGTAATACGAAGCTACGGCTGTTGGCGACCGAACATTAATTATATAAAATAAATTAATTCCGCACATATCGTAATTGAAATCGGTGTACAGGTTAACGTTGTTGTGCAGCTCACGTAAAGGCGCTCGCGTCGACACGAAAAACTGAAGAACACTTTAAATTATTAACAGAAAAAGGCACAATTATTATTAGAAAATTTTAATCCATTCGTTTGTCTTTACATAATTATGTTTCGTTGTATCAAAACACGAGTAGATCGAAATGCTTCTAAACACCAACCATCTTACACTAAGACTTAGGTATTAAATTTCAACTCCGTTTTAGCAAAACCAAAGTCACGTCTGCTATTATTTAAATTGTTTACAGATATTTATGTTGCATGCCAAGCTTTGTTTCAGGTTTCTTGTACATTGGCAAATATTTTGAAATAATATATTTCTTTTAGTTCTTTATAAATAACTATATTCGACTTTGACATTTACACAACAACATTACACTAAACAATACCATGTATTGCTATGGTACATTCTACAGAGAAACAACATTTATGAAGAAACATACTTTTTATACGAGGTTTTTTCTTTGCATACGCGTATATATAAATATATTTTCAGTCCTACCCCGTAAGGGAAATGGCGTGACGGTAATATAATTTATATTAGTAATGTTTGCGACAGATCGAGGGGACTGCCTGTGCGCGGAGGTCCGCGCGCGGCTGTCCGCGTGGTCGGTGGACGAGGTGTGCGACTTCGTCAACTCCATCGACATATGCGCCGAGTACGCGTCGGTGAGTTCAATCATTTGTTATTAATGATACAATCGTCATCAACATATCACAGTCCACTAGGCCTTAGGTCTC
>DWFO01001155.1:0-16754 GCA_018246595.1 Mimoniades nurscia nurscia | reverse complement strand
ACGTAACCGGTGAAACGTGGGAGTGTTCTGCATTCCTCTACCTACCTCTTCGGGGATTACAGGCGTGAAGTTACGTACCTGTTAGATTACGTATTTATTCAAAATTGGTTCATTACAAAACTTTTTGTAGAAATATAAATTTGCACAAAAATAATAAATAACCTTAAGACCGACCGTCAGCCGTCAGGCGAGATTACAATCAAACGCTAGTTTCGCACAATTAAAAACTTTGATAAAGGAAAACGAAATACAAAATGTAAACTAACGGCGTAGTATATTTTAGTACACTTCTCACTTTACTATAAAACCTTTTTAAATTCTAATAGCATGCCATCACACCACTGAACCGTGGGCTGCCCAATAAAAATGATAACACACCATTTGTCTATGGAGCCTCGCAACGGAGTTTATGATTATTGACGCCATAAACTTTAATGCAATTGATAAACACTTAAGCTGGATTATCTCAGGCCAATAAAACCTTTAATGTCTGAGGAGTAGCGATATGATTCTATTCTGTAGGCGGCCGGTTAATAAACGTTAGACCACATTAACATTTTAAAGACGTCATTAGTTTGAAATAGAGAGATGTACGAGTATGAAGATAAACTTTTATGAGATCTAGAACCTTCCACATTTTACAAAAGTGTCTCCCAGGCAGTTTTCGGCCACGACAACATAGCTTGCTCGAAAGTTGTTGCGTGATTTGTATGTTCCTATATCCAAATTTCATAAAAAAAAAATCCCTGAAGAGAAGTGGTAGGCAGAGAAATGAAGTACCTACTTACCCTCCCACGATTCACCAGTTACGTTTACGTCCCACTATGGAATAGGTGGTGAGCCTATACACAGGTCAGGTGGTCATACACAGGGAACATTTCCTGATTGCGAGCCACTGTAAGAAAATCTAAATTAGAAAAATCTAGTATTCCCTGACCCGGGATTTGAACTCAGGACTTCTGGATCGGTAGTCGCGCTTGCAATTAACAGCACCAACGAGGCATAACCAACGTCCAAATTTCACTATCTTTCAATAATCGCTAATTTTTGTTTATAATAGCCAAGGAGGGTGCGGGTTGGTGCACAGCACGATTTCACGCATAACATACATTCCTAGACACAGACGGGCGCCATGCCGCGGACATAGGTGAACGAATACATGGATAAACAATAACATCACATGGCCAGTGTTACTAGTGTTTAAATATTTATTTTTACATAGTATGTAGTAATCTAAATATAACAATAATGGATGTGTAAGTGTACTGTACAGTTTCCGTCAAGATCTTGTACAATACGGCGGCAAACATGCTAACCTTCTTTTTAAGTTTTTAATATTCGACTGGTGCCGCCGCTTCCCAGTACAGGCGCGATACAGTTGCACAGAGCGCAGTGAACGTTCGATTACCTGAACCCGACGCCGGCGGGATCACGTATTCATAATAACGCCATATAACTCTGGTTGGCTTAAAGCGCTTTCATATTTTAACAATTTTGCGTTTATTTGCTACACGAACATACATTGTGTATTTTAATTGCTATGAAACAATATCGAATGAATTAATAACTTTTTTTATAAGAAAGCTTCCGCCGTCAGAAGATAATAAATGAATTAAGGACATCCGTGCGAACAAGATAAAACGGTCCAGCGCAGTTCTGTACACCTTGCCTTCACTACTACTATAAAACATCCAATAATCCTCAAACCGCATTGCTGCAAAGATCAAGCATTGGATAAGAAGACTCATCTCTTGAAAACTCGCTGCGTGCACGGAATCAACGCTTCTCGGTTGTCTCACAGTGAGCGATTAGCGGTAAGCGGTGCCGACTCATCTATTCACGACAACACTAATGGTTTCACAGTGGTAATAAAGTACATTTTTATCATCTTAGTGTCGTGTCTTCTAGACGTCATTATCTTATGTATTATTACAGCATTACACCAGGTCCACCCTGTGGTGGGCAGAGAACTTAAACAAATATATCTAACCTTACAGGCCTGCGGTGCATAATGATGATAGGGGACAGTTGTGAAAGTCGTGGTCGTGCAAAGTTAAACAAGTCCCTAAAGCTGGGGAAATAACATTCGACTGTCCGCAATCACCGATCCTACTTACTGGGGAATCGGGAAAAGGCGGTCCGAAAACAAATTTCCGCGTGAGCCTAACGACCTCGACCGTCATTTAATCAGACTGAAGTGTTGATAGGATACCCGCAACGAACATTTTTCCTTCCGACACATATCGGAATCTATCATGAGGTAATCGTCAGCTGTCTCTTTCACTCGTACCAAAGAGCAGAGAATTAGAAAGAGATATAATTCTAAGGTGCTGCCACATTGAAGGTTAAAGTTAAAATTTATTTGTGGACTGTAACTGTCCTTTATACGGTCTTATAAGTGTAGAATAAGAGTTTCTTGCTTTAAAAAAAATGAAAACATTATAATTAGTTATGCCCAACTTATAAAAAGCTTCGTTTCTAAATATTGGAAACAAAAGCATATAAAGATGAATATATAAAATAAAACAAAAGTCCTGTGGCCCCCACAGGCGTAGACAAAGGAACATAGTCCACTCCTGCGTTTGACCGGTTATATTTACGTACCACGATGGAAACGGCGGTGTGGCTATATCCATGCACCGGATATAAATCAAGACTCCAAGCTACTATTAGGAATTTCAAGTTAGAAAATCCAAGTTAAAAAATTGAACCCAGGTCCTCTCGCTCATCCGTCCCGCTAGCAACCACTCGTCCAGGGACACGAGAGAAAATTCTACTCCACTTACAATCCACTTGTAATAATGGATTTACCTACTAGTATGTTGGTTTGTTCCATGTCAAAATTACAGAGCTGATGTGGTATTACCTTAAAGCAAGAAATAACTAGTTTCAACTGGAACCCACAAGACAAATCCGTATTTTTCCGGATTTTGGCCGTTTTAGTACGGCCCGTAAAGTGGAACGGGTTATCGTTCTCGACGAGGATCTCTCGTCAAATAGTGCCAGTTAGCTTAATGTAGCGGAAAAGTTATTCTGCTCGCTGCCTTAAGTGAAATTTCTCGCGAGACGTCGCTTCATACGGTGCTCGACATAAATAGTAAAATTAAAAGCATTTCATATCTAGCATCGTAGAAAGTTAAAAAGGTTGTATTATATTTTAATGTATCTGTAGGGAATGTTTATGTAAATACTTACGCTGTTATGGTCGCTGTCATCTCTTCTTGCAACATCTTCACGTCCAATCGACTTTTCAATCAACGTGAGCAACGCGTGCGGGGGCCCGAGGAGCGCCCACACACTGCGTTGTAAAACGCCATCCAATTAAAAATGCAAATAGTGTCGCATTGTAACAGAATTACCGGAGATCTGGAGCGTCATCTCGATTACAATAATAAAACAGTAAATTTTTAGATTTTCACATACACGAGTATATACGAATAAGTATTAAACACCTACGTGCCAGATTTTACCGATTTAGATAAATACAATTAGCAATGGGATTAATAAAAGTAATATAATGAACATAATTTTGAGGAAATCCTAAAAGTACAAAAGATGAAATAAATTCTTAGGGTAGATTCAGGTTTTCTCACAACCAGTTCTAAAATATTATGTAGATTTTTAAAACTTTCAGTGAAGTTTGTTTAACTAAGACGATATAATGATATTTCACAATAACAATTAGAATAAATTGTGGAAGAAAAGTGTTGTCGTTTGAAACAGCCTGGCGGATTATTGCCTTAACTGTTGTCATATCAAGAGGAGATCCGTGTCCAACAGTAAAAGTATAAAAATGTTGATGACCATAACGATGCTTTGTTTATGGTCACCGTGATCAATTAATAAAGTGGATTATCCTGATTCCGAGAACTGTGTGGTAAACTTAGAGAAGTTCTTACATGACATGTTATTAGTATTTATTAATGGTCTCTCGGGGAATTTTAGTTTATGCTCCTTCACAATTATCTTTGTTGTAATTCTCGCATTTCTTCACATATCTTTGTTGTAATTCTCTCAGTGCGCCTTTCGCGAGTAAGTATACGAGATAAATATTATCCTACCTAAACAAAATCAGACTGTAACTCTGTTTAGCGTTAATGAATAAGCATAATGTGGTTTAGACAATGGAAGAATACTGTTATTGTACTGAAACTATTTCAGAATCGTTGTGAGTGAAAGTTTGATGAAACGCAAAAGCGATTATAATAAAAAAAAAATATGCCGGCCGAATTGAGAACCTCCTCCTTTTTGAAGTCGGTTAATAAAAGAGTCGCGAAGTGTAAGTTGAAACGATCGTAAGCGCCGTGCAGAGCGCGTCACTTACGCGTTTTATACTCGCGACGGATGACACAACATCACTTTTGAATACCTACTCGTTTCTTTTCTACATGATGACGTACGATAAATACGACTCGTAGATACGTTCTGCATTATGAATACGCAATTAATGGTATTTCTGTTTATTGGTTCGCACTATTCCAAGACAGTAGGTGCTTTTCAGCGGTAATACTAGTTAAATTGTGTAAAATAGCTAATAAGACTTGAGAGCAAAGAAACAAAGCTGTTGCTCGTAAAACATGGGTCGGTTGTTATTGAGCAGGCATTAAATAATCGTGGACCACCCAGCACCGCGTACTTCAGGGCTTTCATCGCTATTGGTCCAAACAAAGAAAATCTTCATTGTGATACCAGGCGTCTAAGGCAAACCTCTTCCTCTGCATTAAAGAAATGTTTGCTCCATGGCAACAACGATATAATAAGATAATACACATATATCAAGTTATTGTTATTATATTATCACAGATATATTGACAGAAAGCATGAAGTGCCAATGTCTTTATAATTTTTACTTTCATTTTTGAAAAATATAATATAACCTCGTGCATATAAATTCTACATGTAAGTATGTACATATATTGCAGAGATAAAAATAGACCTTGATTCAAGTAAGATTACTTATTCATTTGCTTATCGGAATGAGAACACTTTCTAGGAATTCCAGGAAAGTTTCATTACATTAATAAGAAATCCATCGTAACATGAACACGGGTTTTCAGATTACATAGAAAATGGGCTTTCAAATATGTCCCAAGCGTAACGTAACGTAACGATCCCATGTAACGTACACACGATCTCCAGCTGACACGTGTCGGTCAATTATCAGGAGCAAACAACCTAGTCAATCGGAATGTCACGTCATTAATTGTTGAAGCGCTATTACTGGCGTCAATAAATGTTTACGATCGCTACGTTGACGCACTCTCCGCAGTGTATTCTTAAAGCATCGGATTAAACTTTGATGTACATTGCTGGCAATATATAGCACGACAGTAACGACGACAAACTGAACTAGTAATGAATACACGTATTACAAAATAGATTGACATCAAGTTTTTGGCTATGGTATCCGTGGTAGAAAAACGATTGGTGTCCATACGACCATGCATTGTAACCAGCACCCAATACGATACAAATTGTTAGACAAATAACTTGATCTACACTATAAGACGTAAATTCTGACAAAATATATTAGATTATTTCTACAAAAACAATCCGTGTCACTGTTTCTTCTTCAAAGTTTCTATGTATATGGCAAAATGGGACAGCCAATGTACCTTCGGTACTCTCGGCAACCCACAGTAATCAGTAAATTAATTATTAGCTAATCGGGGCCGGGACACTATCTATAGGTCGTTTATTATACAACTATAGTACCATGGATGTACTATGTTTTTAAGGACTACGTTGGCACATCTCTTATCTACTGCTTAAAGTATTTTCATGTACCTATATATTTCAGAATTAAATAAGCATAAACTTAAAAACTGGGCTTAATTCATGCTGTATATATATATATAAATTAATATGTAATACTTATATAACTTAGTATGAAGCACGACATTGTTTAATAAAGCCAAAGACAATTTGCCAAACAATAAAAAAGGTAAAAAAGGTTTATGTGTGTCCCCGAAAATATAAATTTTCACATAAAATGGGGGAAAATGGAATTACCATTCAAATATTTCGTAACAATATGGTTTAATAGAACCATAACAAAGGGACCCATCTCCCTTTCCCGAAGAAACGTGATAGGGAAGTATTGCGGCATTTGCGGCCCTCGAAACGGTTCTAGTTGAGGTGCAATGAATACTTTTGAGTTAGATCGAGTCGTTTTATTTAAAGCATTCATATGAAATGCGATAGTATTCTTGAGAATATGTGTGAACCTTCGTAAAATGCATTTAAAAAATAATTGTCTCAGTTGTCCTAGAGACATGTAATTTTAAGTTTGAACTAATTTATATGTATAGTTACTTTAAAGTTCTATTACGAAACTTATTAAATTATTTCATTGTTATTATTTAAAATAACTGACAAAATTAAAACCGTGAAATAAACTTTGTAAACTTTGGTTACCTTATTAGACTTGAATTTAAACAAAGATTTTTATAACATCGAAACTCAGCCCGTTAGGTAGGCACTTAAATTATAAGATTATGTGAAAAAACCGGTTGTTTAAAATACCTTAAGTAATACCTTCAGTAAAAGTTCCTGTGAATAATAATAAACATCATCTGTCACGACTAAACATCATCTGTCACGACTGCCCGGCCGGCCGGCTGGCTGGCTGGCTGGCTGGCTGGCTGGCTGGCTGGCTGGCTGGCTGGCTGGTCGAGTAGTTGCGAGCATGACACATTATGTGATGGTGCAGAAACTGTTAAGTCGTCATTTCTGATTTGCTTGCTGATTTGAATGTAGGAAATAAAGATAGTAAAATACACAAAGAACACAAAACAGTAGAAAATAGTAAATTGAAACAAATGAGAAATTATACAAACGAGAAATATACATACAAACATGTCTCTACGTTAGATCCCTCACGAGTAGGCAGAGTGCCAAATATCTCCATCCTCAGAGACCTGCCGAGCTTCTTCTACGTTCATCCGTCTCTTCATACATGTATGCTAGTTTAGGAGAGTTAGGACTACCCTATCAGCCAGTATCTGGCCTGTTGAGTCTTGACCTCCCGCAGCACCTGCTTCCATTCACATTCGCATTGACGCAAGACGGAACGACTTGTACAAAAGATGATTGGTAAGAAAATATCGCTACAAAGTTTTTTTGACGAGGCAATCTGTAGAAGTCAAAAGTAGGAGAAGCAAATAGGAACTGGAAAATGAGGTGTATGATATTGTACGATGTTTTTTAAAATAAGTCCCCAAAATAAGTCCCGGTAAATCAAGATTGTGTTATACGGTGAGATTTTATTGTGTGTTTATAGATATATTATTTAGTTTAGTTTGTAGATGTATTATATATTTGAGGTTATAAATATCAAAACGAATATCATAAACAGCTCCCATTAAGATGATTGTCGCACGCGACGGATCTGTAACGGAATACGTGAGAATTTCACACAGCATAAAGATACACCTTCGCGGTGCGGTGCCTGTGATAGACAGTCTGTTACCGGCACGTTTTATCACTTATTGGTAGAATATCGTCATTAAATAGCTTATATCTAAAATTGATATTTCCGTACACTCCGTACATTCACTAGTTTTTAACATTTATAAACATATAGAAATTATTAGCAATGTTTTTTTGACACAAGTACGGGCATTGCTATGTTCTAATTTGAAGGCTGTTGGAGCTACAAGTACGCTCGTTCATAATATAATCATCGTTCATAATAATAAGATTGAAGTGCTTAAATTTAGTCCTAAAAGTATAGCAAAGCATCGTTGGCAGGCCCAGACTGTACATTGTAACAGTACCTAAGATTTTAATAACATTTGGGTTATCCCACCCCTTAGATTTTGGGCTCTTTTTGCCGCTTCGTGTAGAAAATTTTAATGAACTTTAATAGGAAAGATTTTCGAAAGCTGAAGAAGAAGCGCCATCCTCACCTCGCATTTCACCAAGTAAACTTTAGAAGGAAAATAAATACTGAAGAAAAACCGTTTAAGAATCGCCAATGGGTCACGACCCATAAACCGCAAAGTAATTTATTATTCCATAGAGACGCTCGGTTCAAAAATCCATCAAAGTGACATCATGGAGTTTAGTAACACGTGTAAGAATTCGGAAAAACTTAAATAGGCGTTTATAATGACTATGTCATCGAATAGAAGTGAACCGAAGAGAATAAAATAATGATTCAGTTGTAAAATGCGTTTGCTGTACTTGCAGTACTGTGTTGTGTGTTGCCATTTAGATACATATCGCTCTAATTAAGGGAATCAATTATATGACATTATATGAAGGAATTCATTTATATAATAGATTCCATTTATCGGTTATCGCACATTTTTTTATAATTGTACGTTTTAATTACTATTATTTCTTCATCAAACTGTTAGCATAATTAAAAATTTATATAAACTTTATAAAGTTCGTATTAATTTCACAAATGAATAGCAGGTACAATTGGAAGGCGTAATAAAAAAAGCTTAATGTTTAACGATAAATTTGTTGAAACTGCAGGACAATTATTAAATTCGTGGTGAAGAAACGTTAACAAATCTCCCGCCTGTAATCCCGGAAGAGATAGGCAGAGCAGTGTAGTTATGTGAGAAGTTCAATATTTTGGTATTTGTTCCCCACGTTTTTCTGTACTGAAACAGCGTGCAGGAAGCTACCCTATTTCGATTAATATTTTGTACGTTTCAGCTCCTAATTGGAAATTTTCTACACTTAATTGCATCGAAAAATATTCTTAAGTTTTCCCCTAGTTACAACAAAATTAAAACCTACTTCCTTGTAGGCTAATAGGCTTACCACCTATTCCATAGTGAGACGTGACCATAACTGGTGACACCTGGGAGTGTACTAGCTCATCTGCCTACCTCTTCGGGAATTACAGGCGTGATGTTATGTTTTTTGTACTTACTTATACTTATGGTATATTTCAGTATACCTCACGGTACAAACATGCACAAAACTTCCAAGCAATCTGACCTGTGTATGATTTTCGACCAGCACGTAATTCCAACAAATAAAAAAATGTAATATTCCACATCCAAATAATTCCCATGTGTGGCGGCACTGGCAACTTGCGAAGTTTTTGCGAAGCGCAAATAAATCTCTATAACTGGCGCATCCGAAGTTCGAGGATGCAACTTCTGCAATATGCATGAGGGATAGTGCCGAGGAAAAAATGACAGTCGCGTCGTGACCATAAAGAACACCTGCGTCGAGTTAGCGCCAAGTTTCATACGTCTGGGGGGAGTTTTTTGCTCGTTTATACTTGTCGCTGCGGAGTTCGCTCCTAAACAAGTTTCATTTACTACACGTATCATCATTTTTAAATATCATCTAGTTCTGTGTTATAACTACATTCATTTGACATCGGTTGTCACATTCTATCAAGGCTGTTAAATATTTTGCTTACAATACTAAGCTGTGATACGTGCATATTTTTTATGTTACTTATAAGTAACACAAAAAATATGTGTCGTATATTTCCTTTTTATAAAAATTAAAGCCTTCACCTATAAGGATAACGAGGAATGCATCATTATTTTAAAATATCAAATGACATTTTATCTTTCAAACTTGAATGGACTGTAATAATAAAATTACTCTGAAATCTCTTTCATCATCACACACTGAGGGGCTATGCCCATTAGTCCCACGCTGGGCATGCATGTTGGTAACTGCACATCACAGCTCTCGCACCCTTACGCTGCTGCCCAGAGGCGGCACATTACGTTAATTCGTCGTTCAGCTTCCTCCGGTTACTTACTCAGTTCTTAGTTACTCCTAATAATGTGTATGTGTAACTTGCGCGAAAACTTATATGCGTAAGTCACCCGAAAGACATGAACACTGGATTTTATTCATTTTTTGTACAAGTG
This sequence comes from Mimoniades nurscia nurscia, assembly GCA_018246595.1. NCBI lineage: Eukaryota > Metazoa > Arthropoda > Insecta > Lepidoptera > Hesperiidae > Mimoniades > Mimoniades nurscia. Next base: position 6,894 of record DWFO01001155.1, on the reverse strand, counting down.
CCTATAGAGATAATATATTATGAAACAGGATAAAAATAGACTACTTACGTAACATCAAACCTGTAATCCCCTAAGAGGTAGGCTGAGGAGTGTAGTACACTCCCACGTTTTACTTTCGTTTCCCACTTAAATACGAGTAGATCGCTCAGTTTTCCGATATTGCTAGTCGAATACATTAGTTAAGTGACGATCACTGTTGCTAAGCTACATAAATGACATCTAACAAATTTTGCTTAGTTTCATAAGTAATATGATTTTGTTATTAAATGGAATAAGTAATATGTGCGAGTCCGTTTAAACTTATTCTAAATTAACATCAATCTATTATTTTTCACAGCGAGACATGAACATGACACTTGGGCTGTACGTAAAGGGCCCCGGCACGGGGTCTTGGGCTCAACCCGACATGGTTAGGGCGTACCGTCCTCATCATGTGGTATGAAGATTAATTCAGTTATGACATTTTCTTACCGCTTTATGTAACCTTACGGTTTTTAATGCGGAGAGTTGATTGTCCCAGTGTGACCTAATCCCAAGTGTTAAGAATTATTGATCTAAAGTAATTTAGGAATATAAGTATGGCTGTTATGTTTCCAAAGATATCTAACAGAGGCTATACAAAATTTCAAATGGGGCATCTTATTTAAAACTGATTTCTCGCTGTCGATCTAGAGTTTGTTTTAATCTACCAATATTGTCTGTATTTGTCTGTATCCGATTAAAAAAAAGTTTTTATATTATTGTTCGGGTCTTTTGCATGTGATTACTGCCAATTATATGACATAAAGTATATTAAGATTATCAAAACTAATGTTAACGAACAAGCGGTTAGCAAACCCGACTGCTGAATGGTGGTCGTGGGTTCTATTCCCACCCACGGAAAATATTTGTACGAGCGTGTTCGTCTTGTGTCTAATTGTAAATTTTTCGAAATGTATTTAAGAGTGTGTATCGACTGCGTGGTTGTCATAGCCCAGGCTCGGCTAGTTCGGGATCGGGGGTCAATGTGAGGTGGGACGAGATTGGTAGGACAAGGAGGGACGACATTCGTTTTCCATACTGACCAACACTATTTCGTTTGAGGGAACGAGACAGGCATACACCAAATAGATAACATTTGAGTATTACACTTTTAAAGCTACGTACATAATATACTTTATTAAAACCTAACAACGTGATGCAATTCAACAACATTTTTGTGGACGTGTCATTGTAGGTTGCTGATGTTTTTCATAATGGAGCGACCGGGCGCGGGGTCCCGGGTTCAAGCCGACACGGTTTGGGCGGAACGTCGCTGGTCCTGAGTTAGTTTTGTTAGATTGTGCAGTGTTTTGTTTATAAAGTATTTTTATTCCCGCTTTGTGGTTTTAGAATAATAAATCATGAAATGTAGATGATTTTGTTATACATATTTAAAATAAAATTGTTTTACATTATTATAACGTCCGTATCTGTGCCAAGGTGGAATTTATCAATAAATTTATAGGGTCCGGCTCATTCCAATTACATCACACTCGAAACGGGTGACTGCTAGTGGCTAATTTTGTCTAGCAATTCCACATTCACGGAGCTTTCCATTCTCGTTTCTATAACATCTTCACGCCAAGTCCATTGCGGCGTAGACGGAGAGCACCGAGCGCCAAATATATTCAATTTGTAAAATTGCATACTCGGCATTTTCCACGGCATGCGAATTGCATTTTTAAATGAAACCCCCAAGCACTAATCAACCATATCATCGCCATCATTACATGCACTGACGGGTTTTGAAAAACATCACCGGGTACTGCTTTCATCACTGTATTTCCACTAAATATCGGCTAGATTGAATGGGCGCCGTTCCGCTGAATATATTCTCAAAAATCGCTTTAGTTTCATTTTTGTAGTTGGGAATAGATTTTATTCCCGTTTTGCGGAGAGCGGTTTCTATTAATGAAAGCGGTTCGTTACTGCTGATTGGAGTTATTTTGGGTAAAATTGAATTTTCAAGCATTGTTACATATCGTGTATTGCGGAGCGACCTAACGTCCGGCCAGTAACATAAAAAGAAATATAAATCCAACACTTGAGTGTACATAACATAGATGCCCCAAAAAACAGCAGTTGAGTTATTAACGTGAATAGTTCAAGAGAGCTGAACGCCAGCCAAAAACAAAAGTTAATTCCTTTCAACGATTGTGTTTAGAGAAGTCAGTAAGTAGATTGCTTGGAAATGTAGGGTAGTACAACTTTCAAGTTTTAACCAATCTCTGTCTATTGGCCCGTTGCCTAGACGTGGAATTTTTCAGCGAGAATTACCATTAACTCGATAGTTTCAAATTCATTCATAGCGTTAAGCTCTAAAAGTACGAGTAGATGTCATATTGTTTATAGGTATAGATGTTCGCAGCGTTTATTTCAGTGTACAGATTTAAAAATTGCGATCCTCGCGCTCCGAACTAATAAAAATACAGGTAAACAACACCAGGTTATCCTAGGAGGAAGATGAAATTTCAAAATTAAAATTATTCAGTAATTACATATGAATAAAGTAATTAATAAACATAAATGTAATTAATAAACATAAAGATTCATGATAATAATGTAACACGGCATTCATACAGTACCAGCAGACATCCGAATACAGCAATAATTTAAATAATAACAGTTTGAGGAATATGAATTAATTAGTTTTGTATAGAAATTGCTTTTTAATATGCAAAACTCTATGTATTAAAACATCATTAGCACGGACACATGAAGGGGAGACATCTTAATCAAATACCCAGTACGTAGTACGGTCCACATGTGGACGTGCCAGTTACAGCGTAGGTGACGTCGCGCACGTGAATATACCCACATTCGAGCCACTCCAGATTAACGTGTGAGTAAACTATATGCGTGACCTCAAAGTGTGACATCAGACAGAACAGTAAAGACAAATAACAATCATTTATATTTCGACAACCGGATGAGACGACCTAACTCTCAGGAACGTTAAAAATAGGGCAATTGCATCCATATCATCATCAGCATCCTCAACCTGTCTGAGTGCACGTCGGCCGGCACCCTCATGAGCGCCATCGCGTCCTCTCTCCGGCTTGCCGCATCCAGCTTCTTAGTATTTAATATATGTAGTATTAACTTATATTTAAATGTACGTATAAATTTTTTAAATAAAAGTAACAGGGCATTTAATAATGTAAGAGGGAGTATTTTGTTTCAAACTACTAAAAGGTACTTGGAAAATACATATTTGCTACTAAGGTATTGTTAGTTATAAGCTACCACGGAACTGCACTCGAAACTTCTATAATTGCTTTTTCTTGGCTCCAAGCCTAGCTACATATTTCACATGGGCGATATTGAGTTCATACTCGGTTCATTTATTGATAATATTCTACATAAGATACAGTTGGGTGACCGCGGTAGCGCGCAGGCTGCCCAGGCGCGATTACACGCCAGGGTCGCCGACCGGCAGCAGATCATGGGATACACATCACTCAAGGGTGACCTTTGTTCAGCTTTGGACATTGACAGGTTGATTATGATGGCGATGAGAGACACAGCCTGTCAACATACAAATCAAGTAAAACTTTTGCATTTAACATGAATAAAGGATTTTTATTTTGGCTATCTTTATTAATTATGTCTTATTATTATTATTTATTATGTCTTATTATATTTTAACTTTCTTTAACCTCATCGTATTAAATTCATCAATAATCGAGACGTGAAAGGAAGAAATAGAGAAAACGTAAATATGTATTTCAAAAACAATTTTAATTAACCAGCCACAGTTTTTCCAGTAGTTACGAGTCAGTAATCCTGACCACCAAGCCGGAGATTTTAGGGTAGACGCCCACTCGGCGTGGGTGGGAATCGAACTTATTTAATTTGTGTGACGGCTGCGCAAAATTATCCATATAAGTATGTCTGTAGACATATGTATATATACATATATATCATATACATATGTTAATGAGTTGTTTGCCACCATGGCACCTACAACTTCTATCCAACTTGAGGTGTACATCTGTCATAAGATGTCATTGTTATTACAAAAGGTACAATCACAAAATCAACGATAACCATAACATTATTCACACGAACCATTATAATTTCACGTTGCTATTCTATTGCCCAAAGATAAAAATAACCTAGACTAACAGCGGTTACCTTGCTTATAACTTCAATAACAAACGTTAAAGGAAAAGTCTGTACCACATACTAATATTTCTGCTTCCGTGCCAGCGTACCATGACGTAAATAAAGTCCCAGTACGGTAGCTCGGTGTGTTTCTACATCATTTAGTTTGATAAGATACAATATTTCCTTCATTCATCGCCCGCGCCGCGTCGTCGTACGAGCACTCGTTTTATGGCTGATCTCGTAAAGTACTGGACGCTCTCCGTATTACTGGATATATTTTGTTATATGACTTTGTTTTGTTGCACTTATGTATATATGAGTTATAAATTAACAAGTATTAGACTTAGGATGGTACAGGAAATGGTACATAGAGTTTTAAACGAAATAATAAAATGACTTCTGATCTACTGTTCCTGAGTTCAATCCAAGGATTGAGTATTATCGGATTTTGTTAACTTAAAATTCCTAGTAGTAGCTTACAGTCTGGATTTGTATCCCGTATATGGCAATAGACTATGCAGCTATTCCACAAGGGGGCTTATAACGTAACTAGTAAAACGTAGCACGACATTTGAATTATAAGAATGGTCCTCAAGGTCTGGTACTGAGGCGTTTGACTTAATACTACGTTGCAATAACTAAGATAACAATGCGAGAGATTGACATTGTTTCATATTAGTTTTTAAACGTCATTTAAAAGTAAATATTTTTTTGTAAGTACACCAGATCCGGACCGGACTAGACCGAACTAGGCAGAGCGCACTGAGTGTCAAGTATCTCCATTTTTACAGCCCTTACCAAAGTACGTTACCGAAAGGGTTTTCAAATGAGTCTTGGCTCCATAAACAAGTTATCAGGCGCCATCTTAGACAATACATAATGTATAGTTGCCGATGAAATTTGAGGAAACTTTTAGAAAAATCGGATCCCCCGTAATTTAGCGTCAAGTCGACAACCGAGGGACGTTTATGGGCGGAACCTGCTTTATTGGACAATAAATCCTCCCCATCTTAACCCCATCTATATCTACACATCGACGTATCTGAAAAACACATGTGTGATATTAGTGTTACTTTGATATATGAAACGCTGTACGCGTGTGTTCGTCATTCGTTCCATTATTGCAACGTGGCAGGAAAGGAAGGAGTTGGCAATAATATTGTTCCTAATGCATCTTCGAAATTTGTGGTTCTTTCTCAAAATATGAGTTAAGTAAACGTTTGATAGAGGTTCTTGGGTTCCATGCCTCGGTCGGCGACTAATAGGTTTTTCTAACTTTAAATTCTTAGTCGTAACACGGAATCTGGACTTGTGCCCGGTGTATGATAATAGATTCACCCTCTGTTTCATAGCGCACCATGATTATTTACCAACTTATGACGTAACTGGTGAAATGTGCGAGTATACTACAACTAGACAGATTAGACAATCGAACATACAACCGTCTCGGCGGTCTGAATGACACGTATTGCTTTCTATTTTCGAACTATATGACCTTAATAACCAAAATATATGTTCTTTTAAATACGCCCCTACACCCAACGACTGACGGAACGGGTTTTACGACACCATTTTTAATACAATATAATAATGTCAATAATGACTAGAACGTTTTATGTCGGATTGTCTATGCAAAGCTTTGGAATGGAAAATGTAAACCGTAGTAAATTTATGAAAATGGAAAAGAAAAAAAACTCAATGCACGCATGCCAAGTAATAACTTTTTCTGTGATAAAGAAAAAATGAGCTCTTCATTAAAATTGTGCCCCGGAGGAACAGGAAGACTTCATGTAGGAAATTATTTAATACAATATTTACGTGTGCTGGTTTACAAGAGAAAATTTGCAAGATAAAAGACAAAAGAGAAGCATTTCTTTTTCATTACTCATTCGTATCTCATTCTAAAATTTTGTAACCTAGAATTTCTACCTAATTTTCTAGTTTCACCTCTGATTACCTCTTCGGGGATTACGAGGGTGATGTTATGTTACTTAAATAAATATTTTGCTACAGAATTACCATCTCAGGATCTCAAATACTTTGACTGGAATACTGGTCGTATTCCAGTCAAAGGCTTTTGCGCTCAAAAAATACCGTTAGGATACCGACGCTACCTTCCTGTAAGTTACTGAACATACAAATAATTACCTTATACTCGTATCATGATAGTAAAATATTCTTTATGAAAATCGTGTAAGTATTATCATTGTTTGCTTTTCTGGCTGAATTTTAATCCGAGGAAATTCTAAGCTAATTTCCCAGTACCGGTATGCTAACCGTGGAAGCAAGTTGTTCAGCTCAATTAGCACGCCAGTACCCTTGTGTGTATGTACATATATGCACATATCAGTATGTGTCTATGTGTGTGGACACTTCTAAGTGCATATGTGTGTTCGCTGTCGTTTCACTCCTGAACTGCACTTTAGGTCCTTTGGTTATTTGATTCCGGAATTCCTTGTATGACTTAACAATAAGGGCGTGTACAGAATAAAATGTTAATTAACAGTCTCTTAGTAACTTTTGACAAAATTTTTATTATTCTTGTAAAAGTATTACTTGGGGAATTTTACCCTCGTACAACGTATTTAAAATAAATAGAGCTCCTTCTATAGTGATCAGATAACTGATAAATAAATATATACCTATATGTGAGTTTCTAAATACACAATTACACAAGTAATTTTTGTTTAAATTCAAATATCATTTATTCAAAATTGGTTCATTACAACACTTTTTGTACGTCAAGATGAAACTACCACCGCT
>DWFO01001154.1:0-16760 GCA_018246595.1 Mimoniades nurscia nurscia | reverse complement strand
CTTTACCGGTTACCCTTACACCTGACGATGGATTAGAGAGTAAACCTATCGCCATACATAGCACACAAATGTGAACTCTGTGCCACTGCTGGGAACTTGTTTACAAAAATCTAAGTTTCCTAGGCTCGAGAATCGAACACATAGTCTCTTGAATTGTTTTTTTTAAATTATGTTTATTCTTTTTATTTTTAATGCTAAATATGTACATTATCAAACATGGCTTGAAATATTTGCTGTCCCAAGATATCTAGTGTTGTACAGCAGTGATTCAGTGTGACAGGAAGCGAACACTTCGTTAACAAAAGATTGCCTGATTCGCCTCAAGAAGTTTAACGTATCACATCAAATGATTGAGGACCATTTCTCAATAGAAGAATGCGCATTTGCATCCACTTAACCAATCTTCCTTTTAACCAACTCAACGAAAGATTAACAATTTACCATTTGTATATCATCTATATACCTACTTATCTATTATCAGGAAGAAGCTATTTTCTTCGTCCATTATAAAACAAATTGGCGAAAGGGTATTTTTTCTGTAATTTATACTAGTCAAAATTTAAAAATCAATATCATTTAAATAAAATCTTACAAATTTACTTGAATTACTGAATGGAGTACCTATTAATAGCATTCCAATGAGGGTAGTAGAGACGACGTGTGGTCTAGTCGTAACAATATTCCGGTAAACCGTATAACTTCTAACTTGCTTTTGACATATTGTACAGATATAATTTTTCATATGACACCAACTGCTACAAATTAATGATAATGCATTGTACGGTTTCATTCGTTAACACATTTTATTTTATTCAAATCAAAAGCGAAAAGCATCTTCCTCATTATGCTGCGATCTAAAACCCAGCTCTGTGTGTGTATTTTAAATTGAAACATCACAAAAACCCTTTGCATTATTGAAATTTCTTTCACAACAACAACAGAGCAGATGTCGTCTTGATTATGCTCAATTGTAACCACTTACTTAAGAGCTATAAAGGGACCTACATAATTGATGTTAATATTTAATGGCAACATAAAAAATGAATATGCTCATTACGAAAATGTTAGCCGATTTAATGTTGATAAAAGTAGGTATATATTTTCATCAATCTATAAGTAATTTATGAGAAATTAAGACATGATCGTAAAAATTGTTTTATTATCATACTACCTAGTATGTTTAGAAAAATTTGTGTGTATGTACTAAAAATCACTTTTTATAACCTGTATATATACCACAATGTTCTTCAAGGTATGTTAAACCTACTAACCTGTATTTGGCGAGCGTGGCTGTGACCTTAACCCTCTCATTCTTAGAGGACACCCATGTCCAACAGTGGGACAATAAAAAGGTTAATGATAATGATAGTAATATTGAAATTGATATTTCAGTGACACACCATCATCTCCTAAGTTTTTTGAGATTGATAATAAGTGTTTGTCCACATTATGGTTTCCGTTTAAAACTGCCTTTGTCTTAGAGTAAACCCAGTCACTAGAACGAAGGATTGGAAGACGGTAAGAGCACACCATATTTTATAAATGAACTTTGCAAATCTAGGGGAGTTAACAATATGGAGTCGACTTGGGAAAAGGATATCTTACAGCCTGATAGAGAAATATCAAAGCATCACGTGGCAAGAAGTCTGCCAAATTGACATGCGGCTACGAAGAAAATAATGAATGTAGGACCTCATCAGGTCAATAAGGATAAATATTTGACAAATAGAAAGATATTTATCACTCGGTACTCTCTACCTACCCCATAAAGAACATAATATGATTAAGATATATGAGTTTTTATCACACTTAGTAGCTGATTGCCTCGTTAGTTGTGTTGGTTGCAAGCGCGACTGTCAATAGGTTCTGGATTCAAATCCCGGATTGGGAATTATCTTAGTTTCCTAATTTAAATTTTCTAGTAGTAGCCCAGAATCTGGACATGTGCCCGATGTATGGCAATAGGCTTACTACCTATTCCATAGTGGGACGCATACGCAACTGTTGGAACGTATTAATATACTACATTCCTCTGCCTAGCTCTTCGGGTATCACAGGCGTGGAGTTCCTGACGTAACGCTTAGAACAAAATACATAATTGTTCAACACAGAGCAGTATCACAACAGGAGTTGGTTGTCCTATATATGGCATATTAAAGTACCAAGCCGCGCGACACTCCAATTGAACACATTAAACATCTTCAGACTATAGCGTGTCACGACGATGAGTAACGAGGGGACATTGTTTCGGGCACCCTTGTTTGTGGAGCTTAATCAATTTTATAACGACGTTGAATTAGTACGCTTGCGCTTATTATTAACGGGCAACAACAATACCATCATTGTTACTATACTAAAATTCAGCAACAAATACTTATACCACGTTTATAATCACAAAGAGCTAGCTCTTAGTCTAGACTAACAATAATCTTGTTGTCCCTGTCTTTAGAAAAATATAGCAATTAACAAACTACGCACATATTGACAAAGAGATTTGTGTCTTATAAAGGTGAAATGTTCAATACCATAATTCCATTGTAAAAACGATCCATCTTACATATATTTACACGAATATTTGTATATGGTGTAATATTATGATGAAAAAGAAGCTGGGCTATACGATATTGCGTAAGATACAATTAATGTCACCATAATCACATCAAAAAATAAAGAGAATAAAGTTTGTGCTTTAAAATTTAAATCAAATATCACATTAATAGTAATGATTGAAATAGATGCGCTGTTTATGAAGAAGCGTCGTACCCTTTCTCTTTAAATGAACACGGTTCATTTGGAGTAGTGGAGTTATAGTCACATTAATGAAATGTGACATCCCCTCTCTTTCCAGCGCTCATAATTTGTGTAATAAAAAAAATGAAACAAGTGACTGGCGTCTATTAACAGTACTCATTTGTAAAGGACAATTTATAACGCATGAAAAGTTTATTCAAATAGGTGTTGATTCTTACAGATTTGTCATAAATGGCGGGAACCAAAGAAAAGTTGAATGGTCCTACGAGTAGAATTTAATTTTTAAAACTCAGTTTTTTCAATTAGATTGTATTATTATTCCTTATGACTATATTGATAATGTTATCATGGTAGCGTAGAAAATTGGACAAATATTTTAAAAATAATTGGATTAAATGGATTTATGGATTAATTTTTAAGTTAAAAAATTTATCTCCAAATATGCAATGTATAATTGAATACTTGGCTAACAGAGAGAACTTCCAGGCGTAACTTAATTAGGCAAAGATTAAATTATTTTAGGTAAATAATTAACTTCGACCAAAAACAATACCGATTTTGTGACATTGATCAACTAATTGATATTCTGACATGGCTAAACTCAATTAAAATCGATGGTTAATCAAATCCGAGCTTGTGATCTGAAGAAAGATCTCTTCTTTAAATTACGCACATACATTACTTCTTGCCAGGGTACTTTACGGGGTAAGCAGTGCACATAGAATGCCAAATATTTCAACCTTTCAAATAAATAATAATTTCATTACGGAACGTTAAATAGGCAGCGAAAAATGTTTTTCATTTACTAGGTAGGTAAGTACCTCTGCATTGAATTACATTCAAATCTTTACAGCACTTCAGCTGGAAAAGCGTAGGTGACATCCAAAAATTATTTCAGCATAAGCGCTAATGAAGCCAGGAGGGCAGAACAAAATAAATTACATAAAACTATTACAATTCCATTACAAAGTGACGAACGAGGTTAATTTGATTGTTTTAGAACACACCGTCAGTGAGTGTCGTGACTGGGCCCTTTAAAGCAGTTCATAGCTGTGCATTTGCATAATTAATTGTTTAATCCACTCATGGCGGACTTAAACGATTTAGGTATGCAAATATACGTACAGTGGTATAAATAACAGACTATATACGAGTAGGTACATGCGCTCCGCTGAAAAACTTCGAATGTGATTTTTTTTAATAGACAAATAAAAAAGTTTTTTCTCTATAATTTATAAATATTGAATTCGAATTTTTAATAAGATGAAGTCGTTGTTTATTAGAGTACCTACAGGCAGATTACAATGATTTATTAATTGAATATAGGTACAAATCCAATATATTAGAAATTATTTATTTCGCAGCGTTAATCGTTAGGTATTGTAAGTTACAACAATTAGCAAAAATCATACAACTAATGTGATTTAATTAATAGATATAAATATATATTTTTGTACATCACTTATGTAGTTTAATTAACATAAAAATTAGAATTTTTACGCCTGTCATTTAAAATTTATACATGGTTTGCAATTTTTAATTTTAAAACATGGAATTTTAATAAATATTTAAATTGATGACATTAATTTTGATTAGCAAATAAAGAATACAATACTCAATCAACGCATCTAATAAAGTCTATCAAAATACCCATTTATAATGCTTACTCGTTTATTTACTCGAGTACTATCTATCATACAATTCTGTCGTCTCTGTTGTCAAATCGAAGCTACATACCTACATATAACTCGTGAATAAGGAACGCTAAAACATTATTCCGACTGTGTGCGCATATGCGAATCAATATTAATTTAAGAACAAAGATCAATTTGCAGAGACAATGCATTGTATACATGCAATACATTGGCGTCAAATGTTCTTGTTCGATACAAATGTTAAAATTATTGATTTTGACGAATTCTTTAGTGTGGACACCGCACACAGATAAAATTAAAATTACAATAAGTAGCAAACTTAACAAAAAGAATCATCAAAGTCGCTTAAGAAATATATAGCTAGACGAATTGAAAGCTTCCTTTTTTTGGAAATCTTTAATAACTTACCTACAACACAAAAAAAGAAGATAAAAAAATACAAACGAATTGAGTACGTCCTTTTTTTTGGAAGTCATTTAAATAGTAGGTACCTACCTACATAGTATGTTAAAACTATGTATATTATATATATAAAAAAGTATGTAGGTATATTATATTAATGAACTTTTTAGAAACTAATACTCCTGAGTATTGTTTCAAGCGATGTGCTGTGTATGTCAGTATCACAGAATATTTAAGAAAGGTTTCTCAGTAGCTTGATGAAAATAATTGTCGAAATAGTGAAATAAATTCTGTAGTCCTATACAAGGGTGTGCCTTTCTACAGAATGATTTAGAAAAAAGAACTTCTGTAATTTTCCAACAGACCCGATCAACATAACTTTAAACGTTTTAAGGTTACCTACTAATTAAAATTTTGAGAGATATCATATTCTGTGCGAGGGTGACTTTTTATTTAATATTGCAGCTGCTGAAACAATATCCACTGATCCTGTCACAAAGTAAAATTAATGATCTGTAAGTTAAATGGATATTAGCATAAATATTTCAATCTGCAACATTCGCATTTTATAACCGTCTTACAACGTTCGAATTTGTTACAATTTTCAGTACGTACTTACTTACTTTCAGAAGGTCATCGAGGTACAGATTAGGTAATGTTGCTTAATAATTTGAATCAATGTTCCATTTGTACTACCCTCTTTAGGGTCTACGTTAATCACGCTCCCTCACCCTTGTCTTTTTAATTATACGCACTTTTAATTATCAATTTAAATTATCCGTTTATATATTCTGTATAAACATACTGGAAATTAAAATACTGGTTATTTCTGCACAAAAAAAATTATCTGTCGACTACCTATTGAACTGTACTTGATAAGGGTAGAATAAGCATAATATGCTCTTGTGATAAACAGGTGGAAAATTTCTTGAAATATTGTCAGTCTTTAGATTATTTACCTAGAATTAATTAATGTCTATATTTATTTATATAGAATTAGCTGGCCCGGCGAACTCCGTACCGCCTATTCAAGTTTTTTTTCTCCCTCTCCCTCTCCCTCTCAATCTCCCTCTCCCTCCCCCTCTCCCTCCCCTTTTAAAGATGTATTCTGCTTTTCGGGGCGGAGACAAATCCAACGAATCAAAAACTATGAAAATTGGTCCAGCAGATCTCGAGTTATAAGTGTTGTAACAAACCCGACTTTGTTTTATATATATATATAGATTATTATTATTACATTTCTTAGACAATAGTGAGTGATTATAATTTAATAAGAACTTTATCGAATATCAATGAAGTTCAAATTGACTCTAAATTTTATTTAGAAAACGTTTATTTGGGAAAAAGAAAAGGGCTGTTTTTAGGGTTTTCCCGGCAATTATTCGGATTTTTTCTCACCTTTTAAACCTTCCCTAGATCTCCACGAACATTTCAAGACTAAGATAAGATAAATCCGTTCAGCCATTCTCGAGTTTTAGCGAGACTAACGAACAGCAATTGATTTTTATATATACATATATAGATATCTTTTATGGCTAAATACCGTTAATACCTGTGCTATTCACGGATATGTTTGTTCTTGGTGGAAATAGACCCCGGGACCTCCGATTCACTGGACAATTTTGCTATATTAAAGGTATTTAGCATTAATAGATTCAATTGAGATCCGCTTATAATTGCATTACATAATATTATTCACATAATGTTAAATGTATTGCATTAAAAAGTAACTGTGTTATCAAGATGTGGAGGTCGGAAACAAAATAAAATGCCGCATCCCACTAAATACTCATCACGACTCTTGACCTTTATTTATCAAAATGGTCAGACAATAAATGAACGTTGCTATACATACTAAAAATATAAACGCAAACAATTTTCAACCTTACATCCACGCAATAAGACACTTGGTATACGAATTTTTCGAAAGACGATTTGATCTTGTAACTAAAATATATGTGCGGTCGCAAATACAGTTGATGTTATAATTTGATTTTTAGTGCTATTTGATTAAGGGCTTGTTGTTTGTTCAGAGGTGCTCAGCGGTGATGGTAACCTAATTTAAGCGAGGCCGGCTTTGAAGAGGCCTCCTTTGATGTGGGCTAGCAAAGGGTTACCTTTAACTTGTACAGGTACGCAGAAAAGTGGACATTAATATTATAAATTTCATACTGTTTTATCAATTTCGTTATAGTTATTTTATTGCTAGTAAAAAATGCTGTGAATACACTAATACATAAAAATATGGAGAGGAGCATGGAGTGGACACTTATGTATATAAATAAATATGTATATATATATATATATATATATATATATATAATTAAAAGTTTATTTTATACCAAATATGTTATTTACTTGTAATAATAAGTTATATAAATATAGAGAGATTGTATATAAACTCATATTTACAAGCTGTGCATAAGTAATGAACAAAAACATTACAAGAAAATTTTTAAAGATCATTATTATTGATCTGTGCACCCTAGCTTAGGGTAAGCTTCTTTGCTTGTTCCCGCACCCGAACCTATCACAAAACTGCATTATATAGATTCCATTAAAACTTTTGCTCTCCACTGTACCAGTGAGGTCGCTATATTAGCGGCTTCCGTTGCGAGATTACATCCACGTAGTACCTACATACGTGCAGCGATCGGATAATGAAGTACCTAGCAGGCGTATATAATGGATAACCATCTTCGTGGACCACTGTGTTTAGCTGATCAGTACTGAACTTTACTGTTAAAAAAACTAGAAATACTTACTGTTAAAAAATTTAGAAATACCTGTTGGATTTAAATATATACGATATTGCTATTATTCTAAATTAGATTTTCTAATAGTGGCTGGGATTCTGAATATGTGACCTGGGTACGGCAATAGGCTCACCACCTATTCCATAGTGGAATGTAAACGTAATAGATGAAACGTGAGAGTGTACTGCATTCCTCTGCCTACCTCTTCGGGGATTACAGGCATGACGTTACCTCTCTGTGTTCTATGCCTACCCTCTACGGAAGCTGACGTGAAGTTTATAGTAATAATTTTATGAAAGATAATAAAACACGCATTTAGTTCCCCCGGCCAAACACTACCTCGATAATTGTTCTACGGGGAAGCTATTCTGACTATAACAATTTCTGTATCTGTCTGAAGGGTGTGGTTGCTAAGTATACTAGAGGTGCAACGAATTTGTGAACAGCCTCGAAATGGACATATAATATTAGTATCTGTACTCATGCTGACATTTATTCAGCGAGTTGATGATACTCGAGGTTCCTATTCGCGCAGACGCATTACAGTCGAACGCAAACTAACAGTCCTATTCGTGCAGGCCCACTTGCGGTTCAATATCGATTGCAGCTGTGGCATGGACGGCAGAGGCCCGCCTGTGTCTGTTGCCAGCTAGTTTGCTGCTCGGTGTACTCACAAAATCAAAAATTTGATTTAATATTGGGACACTGATTGGAAATGACTCGGTTATAAAAAATTATAATTATTTATAGTCCTGATTTGAATTATCATCACGATAATAAATATTTGTGAGTAAATCGCAGGTTATTGATAAATGTACGAAACTTCGCATTTTTTAATTGTCTGATGTGACTTTTGTTTTATATAACTATAATTACCTTATGAGTGTACTGTTCTAAACATGCGAATAGAAGATATACATATATAGTATCTATATTTTTATTTTGAAACAATGCAGACGACTTCAGTATGATATAGAAATACACTTTTAAAAGCACCGATATAAATTATCTTCATTATATTTATCTATAATTCATATAAATGCATGATTCAATTAAATCTATAATTCAATTAAATCTGTAATTCAATTAATGTATACGCATTGAACATAGGGGCTTATAAAGAACCCGTATCGTGAGAATGAACTCTTATTAAATTAGTATTCGATATTCAAATCTAACATCGAACAATAATTATTGAGTGTCGAACGCATCTATAATTGACACCTTCCTGTTTGGTGCAAGTGAAATACTTACAAGAGCAAATCAATATTTTATTTATGACGCTATTTTATGACATGATCATAATTAGTACGTATAGCGTATCACGCTTGTAAGGATAGCTAGTTTTAGCAGTCGTGACTGTTTACTTACCCCGTAAGGGACCCGGCGTTATAATGTTGTAATAAGAAAGTTGTAGAATATTTATATAAGCATACCATCGGTCTGTAACACAATGTTCGATGCTGTCAAGGATTAAGTGAGCTCGAAGCGCCTAGAAAATTATCACACGGGCTATTCAATCATAATATTCCAAATAAGATTACTTGTGTCTATCGAGTAAATGTACATTGCTATATTCGCTTTAGTTCACGATTAGGAAAATTATCGTGAAGTAAGGTATATAAATATTCCAATCGATGTAACAAAATATCAATATTTCTATATTGGCATTACTTCAAATCTGCAAATGTCAACTGCTAATAGACCCAACAGAACATCACTACAGCTGAGTGCTGGCTATGCATAACTTTACAGAATTTTTTGAATGTGATATAGAGATTTCAATTCGAAAAACTTGTGATGTTTTAATAAATATTAAAAATAGAATTGTTAGAGATTCTTTGTGATTTAATCATTTGTGAAAAGCTAATCAACTTTTTTTTAACCTCTTTAGGGTATAATATGTGAGAAAATGCGAATATTATAATAGAACGATTTCTTGAAATCTTTAAAACTATCATTTAGGATTGAATGTCAAATATCCTACTGTGTATAAATAAATACACACGAAGTAGGTTAACATACTACCAACCTAATTATAATTGGATACGGCTACACATGAAGAAGAATAAATTTATATGAATACAGTTACGAAATCGTACTGTTTTATAGGCAGCGTGCAATTTGCCAACTCACACTTGTGCAGTTTGGTAAAGTATGGCGTAAACCTTTCCCATTCTGACAGAACTGTCATAACAGAAGAACAATAAAAGGTGCACGATGATAATAAAACAGTAATGAATGATGTAAAAGTATCACAAAACCAATTATAGACCTTTTCGTCCATTGTGGTAAAGTAAATTCTTGAAAGTAAGTTTGATATGAAAGTCAACATGATATGATGAGTTGATGATAATGTAAAAATGACAGGAACAACTGCCATTGGGTAATTAATACGGAAAATTTTATCTTTGTTTATAAATCTTTTTTCGTCCCTATAAATAATTCTGATTTTACGACTATGTTATTATTGCACATGAGCATTAGCAATTAGCTTATTTACAGATTTATGAATCACATAACTGTAATACATTTGAAATGACTATTATTTGAATTGTTACGTATACATTCGTTATATTTAAAAATAAAACTCTAAAACAGAATCATAAATTGTGTTAACAATCCTAATCTAGATATCGTATGATACTGGCAGACTAACGCCAGCCTGTCAACGCGTAACCGGACACCCTGTATAAATCTACGACTAACTAACAAATGTCACCACTGACTAACGAACAGCCACACTGACTAACGGCCACTTGACACCACGTATGCCGCCGGTCCCAAGTTAGCTGATGTTTATCATCGTGAACAAGTGAATTGGGAGAACGATTGTTGATCTTTATGTTCTTTCACCTGAACGTGATAATGTAACATAACAAGTTCAACATGCCTTCAATTCTGATTGAAGTTGACGTAAATGATTAAGGTTGGTGTAGTCCAGAATTTTAAAATGTATGATCTAAGATGATTAGTATCCTAGTCGTTGTCAGCCTCAAAACAAATTGTTTTTAGTTATCAACAGTTGTTAAAACCGACGTGTCAATACAGAGAGTGCTGAATGAAGAAATATTTAAGGCGGATAGCGTGTGTATGTATATGTATGTAAGGCTCAACTTAAGGCGGATAGCGTGAAATATGTATATTAAAATTCACAACAAACTAATTTTTAATCATATTACAGATTCCGTAGAAATCCATGATTAATACATCCTAATAAAATTTGTCAAATGCTGAATTCAAAGTTCAATTTTCTAACATAGTGGAATCCATATAAAAATACGTAACTCATAAAATATGATTACTTGATATCAATTTATCAATATTGATTATTGGTTTTGCGGTCTTATTATAAATGTATGTATTTCCATCTTACTATTATTATTGTATATAAAAGTATTATTATTATTATTTGTAATTATTATCACGTCATGGCTGGTAAGGGACAGGTTACTCAAAGTGCGAAACAAATTAGGTTACATAAACTTGAAGCTTACGTTGAACAGTGGAAAGCATATAAATAATTGAAAGAAATGATTGATGACTCAAATATTTTTTATTGTTTAAATTTAATACAACATTTTACAATCTCTTAAGGGTTGATGGGTTGACAGAGGAAACAAGTAGGAATTAAGTTCGCCTTTCTTTTATAACCCTGTAATTTACACCTAGCAATAACATCCCTGAACATATTTATGTATAAATGAATGTTTTTGATTATAACGTTAACATGGCGACTCTGTCCCGTTCGACAACAAAGTCGTACATCAGGCGGTGCACCTTCTCGCGTCGGTAACCCTCGGATTCTTAACCCGGATACGGTACAGTAAAATAAAACAGATGTTATCAAGGAATAAGTCTTGCTGTATGTATAAACGTATACACTGAACACTGATGGTAGATAATGTAATTTAAGTACGCCATTTTAGTTGCCGCGACATGACCTACGATGTGTTGTTAAAATATAACGTAGTTCACGCCTGTAATCTCCAAAGAGGTAGGCAGAGGAGTGTAGTACACACACGTTTCACCAGTTACGTTTACGTCACGCGTTTTATTTCAATAACGCAAAATATTGAGGGCAATAATTCAACAGTTTCTTGTCGATATCATAACTCACTAATTTATAATTAAGTAACATTGAGTGGCAAAATACCGAATTTTCTTTGAAGCAATGGAAGAATGTACGACAAGAGATATTGTTAAAGAAAATTCGATAGATCTTGGTATCCAGTTAGATCTCACTTCTTTTATTACCGAAGCTGTTATCCGAGTGTTTATCGCGCGGTCTTTTTACAATGAACTTTGCATTCTTTCACATTTACGTTTTTAAAGAGGCAGTGTTAGAGTGAAATTTTCGTGTCGCAGTCGTGTGACGATCGCACGATGTAAACGACAGTTCGAGTCGCGAAGATTTCACAGCGGCGATGCAATTACACAAGAGGTTAACGCATTAATTTGTCGGTATCTCGATTGTTCCAAAAATCTAAGAATTCCGCAGTATTTGGTACACCCACTACCATAATACATTATCTCGGTAAATGGTACACGCTGTTTAAGACATAAATGTTTCAATGTTATTCAGTAGACGTATAGAAAGTCGGTAATGTGATATTGTTCTTCCAGACTTAGGTCGATATCATGACTTATGGTTCGGATCGGCGAAATTAAGTACCGTAGTATGTATCGTATGTGATACTGCCTGTGACACTGTGTAATGTCATGGGTGGATGTTTTTTAAGTCGTGTGTTATGTGATGTGTAGATGTATGTACTATATAATATACATATATACATAGTATACTTTAGTCTTATTTAGTTTTTAATATATACATACATATATACAAATCGATAAAGAGGCAATATTAATAATATTATGCATAAAGACATGGGGAATAGTAATATAATTAATTGTTTACTTGTTTTGTTTTTAAGCGGAGAAAGCACCAATCATGTTCATAGAGGACGCTACTGCTCATGGACATCTACAAGTGTCTTCAACCGACTTTAAACTTCATTGTAGGAGGTTCTGTCTGTTGAAACATCTGTCTGCCACGCTAGCCAAGTGCGGATTGGCAGACTTCACACGCCTTAGAAAACAATATCTTTTTAGGAAAAGGTGTGCAGGTTTCCTCGTGATGTTTTCCTTCGCCTTTATACCATATAGCAGTGATATGTAATCTTAAAACGCACATTTTGTAAAGACGTGTGCGCGTGGATTTGAACCCGCATACGTGGAGTGACAGGCCGATTATAAAACCACTAGGCTACCACTGCTTGTATACAACGTTATCTATTAATTATTTTGTATAAACGCGACTGCCGATAGAGGGTTCTTGGGTTCAAATTACTGATATGCGACTATTTGGTTTTTCTGACTTACCTTTTCTACTAGTGGCTCGGAGTCCGTATATGTACCCGGTGTGTAACATTATACTCACCACAGTTTATCGTGGGACGAAAACCTAACTAAATATGGGAGTGTACGATACTCCGTTGCCTACCTCTTCGGGGATTACTGGTGTGATGTTATGTTTGTATTACCTCTAAAGTATTATATTCCGTGTTATTTGCACTGTTTCCAACTGTTGGTCGGCAAGCGTAGTGATTAAGTCATTTACGCCTCGCTACGTAAAAATAACACCAATTGGACCGGCCTCTGAACTGCTGTTACTAATTGGCTATTTTTAAACTGGTCTTGGTTCGAATTGAAATGCATCAGTAATGGGTACTATGGTGTCGACTGTTATGGTTTACGGATTTATCCGAGCATGTATGTATATTATGTTTACAAACTGTGATCACAAACTAGGCAGGGCCTTATGCTATGGCAAGGATAGCTGTTTGCCATAGCATAAAGTCCTGTATCTTATCATCATAAGTGATATACATACATATTTTACATATAATTTTACACCTGTATACGATGATATCATTTTTCGCTATTAAGAAAAAAAAGTAACATCACGCCTGTAATCCCCGACGATGTAGGCAGAGGAATTTAGAACACTCCTACGTTTCACCGGTTAGGTTTACGTCCCACTATGGAATAGGTGGTGAGTGTATTGCTATACACCGGGCACATATGCAGACTACGAGCCACTACTACAAAATCTAAATTAGAAAACTTAGTAGTGCCCGACCCGGGAATCGAACGCAGGACCTCCAGTTCGGCAGTCGCACTTGTAACCAACATGACCAACGAGACAGTCAAATAAATTCAGAAAACAAATAATCGTTTATATATTTATTTATTTATAAATGTATCTAATTTTTTTATTGTAGTTAACAAAGGGCGTACTTAATGACAATTGGCATTTTCTACCTGTCCCTCCAGACGAATGAAAGGTTATACGTTATATAAAACAAACAAGAATTCACAGTGTCATAGCCAGCAAAAAGTCACAGTTCATTACGCAAATATTTTCCCTAGTGAACATGTAATCAATCCACCACGACTCCGCCCAGCGGCTGAGTGCAGCACTCACTGGATGGAGTGTCCGGTCAATATGATCGCCGAACTTTGTAACTTTGCACATCAGTAGAAGATTGGAAGACGATAATTTTTAACGGGTATTTTTTATTGCTGCAACCTCATTTACACATTGTACTTATGACGTGATTAAGTTTAACCCGTTACTGATTATGCGTGGGGTTTTTTTGAATATATTGTAAAATATATGAATGGAGTACTCATACTTTGCACGTCCCATATATCTATGTGCATATACCTTTTCTCGAATTTTTCTGTTATGGGGTGCTTGGAGAATATGGATTTTAAGCGATAAGGCAGCCCATTCTTCATATACAGTGAAATAGTACTATGCTATTTAGTAAGCAGAAAGACCGAGTAGCAATGTCTTATTATAACATCCTTAAAGTTTCCACGCCCTAAGTATTCCTTCATAGCAATATAAGTATTCCCGTAGGATGAATATTGAATAAATAAATAAGATATTTATTCTCATACTTAGTAACATTTTCCTGTTTCCCTGTCAAGGGTAGACAAGCGAGAACAAGTATAAACATGTCCCATTTGTTGATGTTGAAACTGGAACAACGCTGCTGACACGAATACAGCAACTTTGTTCTTGTTGTCGTTCCAAGTACGTGACGTTAGCACGTTAAGTTACTAGCGCATTAAATACTGTTTTATTATTAGGTTTTATGGTAAGGTGTCATGCGCGATATTAGTTTTAACGCGGAGTGCGTATCGCTTCGTGTTGAAGTGTCACGTGATACAAAAATAAGTTTAACGCGGAGTTCATTAGCTCTGGGTTGTACTCAAATTTAAAGTATCATTCAAAAGTGATGAAAGAAATTATTCAATAACTACGAAACTGCAAAATGTATCTTAATGACAAATATATTCAAAATGTTTACTTATTCACATTAGTGGATAATAATATAATTATTATGCTAAGATATAAATTCTACTATTGTCATAAAATAGTCATAAAATATTGGCATAGTCATAAAATTAACGTTTGTGGTCATTACATGTGACTCTTAAAAGATTTACCGAAGGATTATATTTCATCGATAGTTGGCATTTGTCGTCTGTTAGTATAACACAGTTTTGATTATGAGTTCTGATTCGAATCCAAATTTTAAATTCACCTTTCATACGAGTACATCAGGATGTTGTATTATTTAAATGACTCGTCCAATTTTGTGGCAACAATTCAACCCTACTTCCCGCAGGCGGGCATAACGCTCGTTTTATTTGAACGAAAAAATAAATAAATAAAGGGTTCAGAATTGAATGAAACCGCTATTAAATATTAAGTAGACAAACAGACAATGGCGTGTTCGCCGTGTCACAATGCCCTGACAACAATATGCTATTACCGGGGTGGCGGCTGGCGTTTTTTTACGTGACCTCTGTGCTTATTTGTTTAGAAATAGAAATTGTGGATGCGGTATAATTAAACAGCTTTCTTTCTTTTAATGAATTTGCTTTTAATTTAATGCACGACATAATCGAAGCTATAGGTTCTTTGTAATGAATTGCTCACGTGTGGAAGTTTTGCAAGCGTTCATTTATTGACATATGCTGTAATGTAATCGAATTACAATTGTTCACCATTTAACTATACTTACATAAAATGTCATTCTTTATGATTAATTCGGAACCTTTACAAAACTTAAACCCGTCGCCTATACTTGATACATTTTCTACACGATACCTAGAGAAATGTAGTGATTTATTTGATACAAGCATACACTATATCTAAAGAAATTCCATAATGCATCACTTCAATATTGAGCACACTTAGTATGCTCTTATTTTTATATAACTCTATATTTTCTCTAAGGGAGAACTTAACACCCAAGCCCTTGTAAAACAAACAATAGCTTTATTTATGCCTTTATTTAGATAAAATCTTCGTAATTGGATAGGGATATAATTGTAAAGGGAAGATTAACTAGGCCACCTTTGTTAGCTTAGTGTTAAAAAAACCATTCTCAGTGGTGATTCTTGACTGATGGATTTATGGAACAAACGCTTTGCAATTCATTCCTTTGTATCTGCAAGGTATTTTAAACTGTATAACAATGAAATTGAGTACAATATTCAAATTTAATTTTGCTTTTTTCTCTTTCAGGTAAGAAGCGGAACACTCCTAATTCAAATTTTTGATTTACTACGGGAACCTGTGAGTGTTTTTCATATATTAATGTACATTTTGTTTCACATTAAATTTAAAATTATTAACTATGATCATTTTCAAACAACCGCCACAAAAAAAAACTGATTTCAAGTTATTTATATAAAAGCATGTTACTTATTTTATTATAATTTATGAGAATACATATAGTACATAAGACATGATCCCTACGCATGTTTACAAGTCTGAGGACTCCTTATTATATCCCAAAACGACGCGTTACTTATGCGTTCATTGTGCATTTTTTATAATAAAATTATTAAATAATATCTAATAATTATTATTAAATAATAAATGTACTAATTGTATTGACTGCCACGTTGGTCGTGTTGGTTGCATATGCGACTGCCGAACGAAAGGTCCTGGGTTCGATTCCCGGGTCGGGCACTACTAAATTTTCTAATTCAGATTTTCTAGTAGCGGCTCGGAGACTGGATATGTGCTCGGTGTATGGCAATAGGCTCACCACCTATTCTATCGTGGGACTTAAAAGTAACTGGTGAAACGTGGGAGTGTTCTACATTC
>DWFO01001153.1:0-16760 GCA_018246595.1 Mimoniades nurscia nurscia | reverse complement strand
TGCCACCTAATGAATATGTTACATTTCATTCAGTAATTTATCTAATAGAATTTGATAGAAATGATTATTTCTTTTTATTCTTCTTCAATATATTGCAACAGCTAATACTTTATTATATGCTAAATTAAATAAACCCTTGTATTGGATACGGGTCCCTACCCGAATGAAATAGAAGAAATGATGCGTGAACCCCTGTTCACGCATCATTTCTTCTATTTCAATTAAAACAAAAGCATTTTTCTTTTCTGTCATTAATTAGCCTCCATATGAGTGATATAGACTAAAAATGGTTGACTGTCGGTTCGATATTATTAGAAAAATATTTAGTTTTCGATAAAGACTCAATAAGAGCTTGCTTGGAAAAATATAGTCGCATGTTCAGTGGTGGACAATCACCTCTCAAGACGCTATGAAACTCGATTCCGTCGCTACTTTTTGTTACTAAAAAAACTATTTTGCGAACAATGTAACAATTGTACAGTGAATTGAGACTCGCTTCATTATTATTTGACGCACTTGTGAAATATGTGTTATATGGCAACAGCCGCATAATAATAAACATAGAATATATTGATTAATAGTTTTTTTTTCTATTACAGGTAAGCAGACGCTCTTGTTAGAAGTTTAAATAGAATAATAAGAATCGGTGAGTAATAATCGTAATTAATATTATGACATTTACTAAAGGTAAATATATTACATTATATGTAATATAACATTACATGTAATATGTTGTTTATATTGTTTTTCTTCGTTAAATTAATTTAAATAAGAACTTCCTCAATTACCTCATTTATAAATTTAAAATATTTCATACTTAAAATGTCCATGTAAAAATATATCAATTAAACATAACTCACTGTTAAATGTACAAACAAAAAAATGTTTTAATAAAAAGAATCGAGTGTAACACGAATGTGTATACACTATTATATTTCATACGTCTTCAACGGACTATGAGCTAATAAGATTATTGGACCGTTTCAATATAAATAGATACGTTTAAGGACATTCAATGACAAACGATGGTCCTGAACAATGCGCCGCACACGCCGATAGCCCGCACGTGTTATCACACGCACGTGACATACGTGTCTCGTGCACACCAAAATTGATAGGCCACCTTTAAAGTCCTCAGTAAGATATGCACAGTACAACCACGTTTCATCCGAACATGTCTGCTTAACGTAGATAGATATTATAACCGAACAATAATATGTATAATGCTACGGCTACACTTGTGAAAGGCTGCCTAACGAGGCAATGTTGCCTAACCAACACGACCAACGGGTCGTGTTGGTTGCAAGCGCCACTGCCGGCCAGGAGGTACTGTTTTCAAATCCAGGGTCGGGCACTATTGGATTCTTCTAATTTAGATTTTAAAGTAGTGGCTCTGAATATAGATTTGTGCCTTGTAGGGCTCACCGCCTATTCCATATTGTGACGTAAAAGTAACTGGTGAAACGTGGAAGTGTAGTACACTCCTCTGTCTACCACTTCGGGGTTTACAGTTGTGATTTTACGTTTTTACACTTGTGATATAAAGCGGACAGATGTAAGCGTCGCGTTTTCATGCTGGCCAACGTGTTGACCGACACTTCTTCTTCTTCGTGTCGACAGCTGATTGTGAGTGATCAACCATCGTGGTGAAAGGATTAGTCGCAATGTCCAGGGTGCGCCGAGCAGTATGTGTGCGTAATTAATCAGACACCGTCGCCGCTCGGGGAGGCTCCTTTCGTGCACCCCGTTGACCGACACGCGATGTATTCACTATGTGGTACCTACTCTATATCTGTTGCTATATTTTGAAGCTCAATGATATCAGTAAATTATCACATGAAAACATTATCGGCTATAAAGTCTTTTGTTATACAATTCGTCATGTGCGCTTGTAAATTCCTAAATATAAGTGTTATCCAATCACGAAGGCGAACAATGTGTTATTGGAGTACAAACACTCCCAAACACTGTGTAGACATCACGTCGATTTATTGCAAGGTGATATCAATTGCAACCTACATAAGAATACGTCATACTGATGTTGGGGATATCATTAATACCGTTGTATCCAAATTGTAGTTTTACTTAGATAATATGTTGCGGATAATAAATAGACGTGTTATGTTGTTATAACGTTTTATTAAGTATAGTATATGCAGAGTATAAGTGCGGAAGTACACATAAGTATATCACTATACACCTACACGTTGTGAAAAATGGAGGGAGTTGACGTGAGCGTTGAAATTTTCTAAGAGCTCTCGCGCTGTATTTGGCCAGTCTTCACACAAGGAAACAATCGAACTAGATGGACTAGACTTATCACTGTTAAATAAACAATTCTCAAATGAGCTCTCTATAGATAACATAAATATTTTTCTTTACCTAATGTAACCTAACCTACCTTTTCTCGTAAGTCTTACAGGTATATGTGTTATTAAAATTATAAAGTTATGGCGTTGAGTGATTTTACCGCAGTTTATAATGAAACAGTATATATACGTCATTATCATCAACAAACCTTGTTGTCCACTGTTAGGGACACCACATTCGGGTCACCTGTTAGAATGAGAAGGACCGAGACCATAGTCTGCCTCGCTGACCAAGTAGTATTTTATAAACTATATGTATGCATTCGAAATAAAAGCGTAACACACACACAGTTTTGTCACGTGTTTATAAAGATGAGATTAGTGCTTATGTTTAAAAATAATTATCCCTGTGCCCCGTATGTGTCGCGAGCGAAACCACACGTGGCGTGCGCGAGCGAGCGCGGCGTGACAGTCACGTGTGAACTAAATATTTGTTGTTACCACTGAGCACTTCATAAATACATTGTTCACACATTTTATTTTCTTTGGCCCTTTGCTCGTATAGACTAAATAGGTTTGATTAGGGACTCCAGAAGTGTTTCAAACAGGTGAGCTCATAGGAAGGGAGTGATGCATGAAGAAGAAGCGTGTGAGGTGTGGTATACAGAGTTTTTACAGACAGTTAAACAATCGATTATATTAACTACCTACCGACATTTCTAAATTTAAATCCCAAGACTGTGGAGAGTATTGAATGGTCTCGTTGGGATTTAAGACGTTCAGCCTTGTTCCCGTTCTCAAGTATATCACATTTTAGAATCTAAACTTCAGAAAATCACACGAGTTACTTAATATTTAAATTCTAAACTTGTTATGTTTATTCCGATCTCAAGGATATAATCAAATCTATGTGTAGGTACTGTCGTGGGCTGGAATGAACACTTAACACACATAAATGCTTTATATATGTATGTGTGTACATATATATATATATACAACGCGGTAGATTGTTCTCTGGATGATGGCATACGCGCTGCGACAGGAAATTAAATAGCAGAGCAGACGAAAAAAAACGTAAAGTTCTAGAATGAACAATGATTAAATTTGTTGTGCCTATGTGATTAAGTTGTTATTTATTGAAAACAAAAATGTAAACATTTATTTATACATAGGAATAAGACGTGTGGTCCACAGTTGTTGGCGCATACAAAATGATATTTACAAGTGTAACCTAATTGGGCGCCTCTTGAGGTAAATTCTGTAAGTAATATCAGTGACCGTGTAATAAGGACGGCGGAGTGGCGGGGACGCGGCCCTGCACAGCGGCTTTCGTGAGCTAGTTTGTATAAATAGTACTATCACTGTTTGAATTATTATTTGTTTGATAAATTATTTACCAGTACGTCCTCAAATTTTCCGATCACTCATTATGTATGATCATTCATCTTAGGTATAGAATTAACACGTCAAGTTTGCAAGGGTAGAGATGTTCGTTGGCACGCTGCTTTCTGCCTACTCCGTAAGAGACATGGCGTGGCGATGTAATTATAACTTACTACTATTATGTAATTATAACTTACCAAACTAGATAGTCCGCTTTAATACGCTTACATGCGGTGATACACATTAACCTGATAATACAGTGTAGTGATCAAGTGAGTGTAGCGTGTAATTAAGTATGTGTCTCGTGTTCTTGACTCCTCGGAAGGTGATATGTTACGCCGCTGCTATCACGCTCCAGTGTCTCTAGGGGCGGCGCACGTAGCGAATTACGGTAATTAATTCGTTTGAAACGAAGCTAATGGAACTGGACAATTGTTTTGCGCTTCTTACTCACAGCCCTATACGAAGATTGACCGGATAGTGCAATTACATACATTTAGTACAGTAGTCACTCAATACATATTTCATATATATTATTCGGCGTCAATATATATACAAATATGTATATATATTCTCGCTCTCTTGATGATATTATCGTATATACATATCTTTAACTCGTGTCTATCAACATATGTTTGTTTTCTAGCGTTCATTTTTAAGATAGTTTTGGTCAACACACGATGTCCTCGCGTACAAAGTGATACGTACGTGCGTGATTTCACAGGTACGTGAGCAGTTCGTAGTGATTCGATGTGAACGATTCCTTTAAAGTCAATTACGATGATGCACTAGAAGGAAACCGTGTTGCCCGTAAACGTGACCGTCTGCGGTTATGGTTCAGTGGTTGATGACGTCACGCGGGTGTTTCCTTGTGGATTTTTTCTGTTTATCACTTTAAGCTGCTTTACAGAATAGAGACCGTTGCTAAAACAAATATTTTCCTTATGAAAGATGTGCAAGAAATCTTTGACAATAGAGCTTTTTGTATTTCCATTACATTAGTGTTCGTTGGTGAATTTCCAAAAAAAAAGACGACAAAATTGAAGTTTGAAACGAGCGAAGTAGCAATAACCATGTTTTGATCCTTTTTAGTTTAACGGATTCTCTCAAAAGTTTGTCTCGTGTTTTTGTCTTAGTCATCAGGTCGTTGCACTTCGCATGTCAAGACAATTATAACTTGCTACATGAATTAGAATTGTTAAGTTTGATACATTTTTACATAAAAAGTACGTAGTTTTTATATAAAAGGTACGTAGGTATACATATACCTACGTACCTGTCTTTTTTTTATAGATTTGTGTAAATTGTAGTGACATTTTTAGTGATGATACATTTTTAATAACTTATAGGTACTTGATTGACCTCCAGGCCCTCAACTTGATATGCCTACATCAAAAGATTAGTGTAAACATTTTTGTATTGTGTTTGAGAATGGTTTTATTTAATTAATGTTTGATGGATGGATTTCCAATTGAAAGACAGATATCACACTTAATAATTGAAACTGATCTTATTAGCAATAAGAATTTGAAGTTAATATATACACAAATAAATTAAAGTTAATATACACAAATATGTATATACTGTCTCTCTATATGAATTTGTAAATTACCGACATGTTCTACACTCCCTCTGCCTACCCCTTTCAGAAAATGCAGACGTGGTGTAATGTTTTGATAAATATTGCCCGGTATATAACTGTAAATATGAACATCCCTTGAGAAACTTATGATCTGGTCCGTTTATACAAAAATATTAAAAAACGCTCTGAATTGACCCCAAATATCGTCTGAACATAATGTAACAAACAAATAAAAAAAGAAAAGTATATGGCAAAACTTCGGTCATCGTGAAACGGAAAACTTGTAGGTATATAGCATTGCAGTGACCCGGAAAATATATTCCGGCGTTACCAGCTCCAGAGCGGCACCGACAGAACTCTTTGCCGGTTACAGCCTCGCGCGACGTTCGACAACTTTACCCGTATTTTAAGCTCACCGCGTAGTTTGCAAGGAGAGAGGTTTTCAAATTAAAATCCGCACAGATTAGACTTTTACTTCGGATTTCGGCAAAGTTAGACCCCATTTTTTAACCTGTAGATACATATTAACGATATTTGATAAAAATTATATAAATACATATGTACATATTGTCTGTTTTGACATGTCTTTGTATTTGCGCTCAGCGCAACACTATTTATTCATTGTTTTGATAAATAGTATTGTGTAGATATGTATATTTCGTTTTTTTCTTTGCGTAATTATTTCTTTGTAAGTGTTACTATTATTTCTTTAAAATGTAGTAAATTGTTTTGTTTGTTATGAATGAATTAAACATCGACTTTATTCTATCTGTACATGGGACTTCGCATACTATGTATATATATATTGCATTTACAACCATACATAGTATTTAACATTCGATTGTATACATATATGCATTTCGTAATTAATGCATAAAACCAAAAAAAAACAAGGAACTATGAACCAAGGAACTATTGGATATTCTAATTTGTTTTTGTTCGTTCAGAAAAAAAAATTATTCATAACTCCATAGGCGTCCGTGGCACACAAAATCGATGATTCTGATATTATTTTATTCAATACGAAGGGGAAATAGCGGGTGATGTAATATACAAGGGAAACTCTAAGGAGCCGTTTCTCTACTTGTCTATAATGCCGCGACTGGAACAAAAACGAAAATGAAATTCAGATCATATACGATATACCGGGAAATTTGCCTGCGTTATAAGAATATGTTTTATTCAATGTATGGTTAATTCACTACCAATAAATGACTTAGAATGTTAATATTTCTTCGTGCATCCATCCTTTTATCCAGTCTCTATAAGACCATTGCTGGACATAAACCTCCCTTAATCGACGTCACCTTCGGCACCCGATCATGGACATTTGGTATGTAATAATTTAATAATATAATATTTATATAATATAATATTTATAAAATAATATTTTTTTGCATGACGATCGCAACTCCTCCAAGTTGGGAAACGACGCCTCCATCTACCGGAGAGTGAAAGCGATCTACGCTTGATTGGATCACGTTGCATCTATATTTTTTTTTTCATTTGTCCACTATCCACTGTTTGCCAACAACTAAGTTCGCGGCTGCGCAGTCGTTTATTACTGTCGTCACTGGCCATCACAACGATGTGGTGGTGCTCGCCGTTGGTATCTTACATTTTTTAATGGTGCTTTCTATATAATATACCGATGATTTCTCTACAGCCGTAAAATGTCGACAGATGTTAATTTATTCCATGTAGTACAGAGTTACTCACGATTTTATTAAATGCTTGTTTCTAACGTTACGAGCCTTCGTCATGTCAAAAGTCATGTCAATTAATAGTTTATAATGTAAAATAACAGTTTAAAGTATGTAAGTATATGGAAGCATAGTCGAATATGAGACCGTTGAAACTGTCAAAAGTAAATGTCAAGGTTTTCTTAGATGTGCTAATGTGACAATAAAACGTAATGGCTGTTTCGTCTCCTACTTTAACTTCAAGTGAAACGCGTGAGCGTAATTAGGACGAATTGGACTTCGGAATGAAATGATTCGAAGAAAAATCAATCAACGAACTCAATCGAGTGAATGTAGCGTGAGAGACTTTTATACGACTCAATACGGCGTAGCGTGTTTGAGGCTCCGTGTGTGACATTACGGTGTATTCCCAGTTTCGTCATACAATTTCCTTGATGGCACACTGAGATTATTTTTTTTCCTCTCATTCTTAATTAGAAAAAGTTGTCACAAAATTATTATTATTATACTATCATGCGAGTTCCGTCTTAGGGTGGGCAGCGAACAGCTTCAATATGACATATGTATGTTTATAAAAGCACTTATAAAACATGTTGCAGTAAATATTCAATGCGCATGTAATATTCGATTTGCGTTGTTTTCATTCGTGGTACATGTAATATTCAATGTGAATGTAATACCTACTGAATATTCAGTATTCGTATAATATTGCACATTGTAGTTTAATTTTGAATTTACCTGTAAAAGGTGACTCAAATGTTTTTTTCGCATGTGTACCGTGAAAGCACTAGGAATATTTTTGCCACTAAATATTATTTCTTATATTGTTACTTTTTTATTGAACAGATTATATCCCCAAATTCTTGTGCATTTTCCCAATATCTGATGAATGCAATGAATACTTAATATCAAGTTATCTGTAAACTATTTGGTACTTGTACGACATGGCTCAACGCAAACAAGATGACAAACAGCTCCGTTCTACACGACTGCATAAAAATTGTATACCCACGGGTCACACACGTCATAGTGGTAATTAATATAGATATTGATGATGACTGATAACTTTCGCCAATGCATGTACATACGAGTACATAATATGTACGTAGCCAAAAATTTGCTTGTGCTATTAAAAGTGTTTGTATGAGAAATCTGAATTTTTCCTGTTATGATTTTGTTTATTGAACTACTGAAAACACGGCATGCTAATAACTTAACAAACGTAACATCATGCTTATAATCCCCGAAGAGCTAAGCACAGAAGTGTGGTACATTCAAAAAGACACAAATCCAGACTCCGAGTGGCTACAAATTACAACTAAAAAAAACTAAGCTAGAAAAAATTTAATAGTATCCAACCCGTGTTTTGAACAAAGGAAGGACCTCTCGATTGGCAGTCGACCTTCGACCACAGTGATAATGTTACTAAACGTTTGGATATAACGTATTTCCTACATGTCTAGGAATAATTGTTTTTTATACCTTTAACCAGGGATTCGTCATACACAAGCCACATGGTCCATCTATGGCCCAGGACATTTTAAGATCTGAATATATGTGAAATGCCAAGAACGAGCGCTTAATTTACATAATACGCGTAGGTTACGAGTTACCTCATTATAAAATCGATAAATTAGTTGTAACTTTATACTAAATTCACTCGTGTTATCTATCGGAATATTTAACGTCTCCTGACACATCATCGTACGGACTTGGTTTGGTAATCTTGTTCGAGTCAATTTCGTTTGGTTTGTTTTAATAAAGTGTAATTAAATACATTAGTGAATAAATTATATTCATTAAATAAATATAATTCATTTTGCTATTTACGGTTTTTTTAGTTTTTGAAACATATGTTATTTGACGATAATGTCAAATTGATACGAGTTTTTCTGCAAGCCACGTCCCAAGGCGATATACTATTATTATATACTTTTTTTTCGTTTTACACACTTCGCGAGTCTTAATAATCTGAACTGTAAGTATCAAAAAATTAGCTTACTTTTTTTGCTACAATTCTTATACCGTTTTTTATACAAGCGCGTTGCTCACATGGTCAAATAATAAGCTTGTTTCCTATGTTTTTATTGTGGTCTACATTCGATGACGACACCTTCAAATCAAACATGACTCACGGCGGCCACAAAAAGTCGAGTGGCTTTTATTTTTCTCTGGTAATGCCATGCTTAAACTAGTTTGCTTTTTGTTTAGTTTCAACGCTTGATGGTTAAGTTTGTACCTATGTATAAATATTGATTATGTTAATGATTAGAATTCACATATATTATTATGTATAACACCATTTTCAAAACGTAAATTTATCTTCGACATCCATCCGCCCGGGAATTCGGGAATGTGCGCCCGAATAACCGGCATGGTTAATAGATTTCCAGAAGCGTCGCTACATTGATTCAATTCCCTTAAAATTCGAATGTCGACTATTGCTATGAATCGATTACCTCAAAACAGCTACCCGAATTCGAACATAAATTTCATAGGCTATGTACAAATGTAAACCTATATTGTCTCAAGAAATTGCAAACTGTATCAGAAATAAGAATGAATATAAATAAGTCCATTAAACAGAACGTTAGTATCGATTTGGGTCGTCGATGCGTTGGCGAATTTCCTGGTGTTATACACGTCATCAATAACCATATCGATCAAGTATCAAACTTTTTGATACTTGACTGATATGTGTATATTTTTGATACTCGATATACGATGACAAATGTATTAAAATGTCAAATAAAGGTCAGTAGCATTTATAATGAATTTATTTATAAAGAGAATTACATTCACAAAAACACACACATCTATAAAAGAAAACCGTTCTTGATAATGAATTGTACATAAGAAAAAAAAACTGTATCAAAATACTGTATTTGATATTGAAAGCGCGTATGTATCGCTGTGAAATTGTTTTAATGTATGAACATAATGGCGTGTACAAAATTAATGTTGCAGCTTATTTCGATGCGGCGGCGGATGGCGAGCAACGTTCAAAAGCCCCGTTTCTATGGCGTCGTTAGTATTCTTTTCAAACTTGCGACGTCAGTTTTTAGGCTGATATAAATTTATTCTTTGCCCTGCGCTAAAAGGACCCACTTTCACAATACAAAAGATACGCTCGGATGTGGGTCAGCGAGCGCGTCCTTTGTCAGAACTAGACGGGGTTAAGTCTGATAAACTCGTGTGTACCTTTCATTTATCTTATTAGCATGATATTATTTCTAAATCAAGTCAAATTAACCTTTATCAATTAAAGAGCCCTTAGGACCTTTATCTGTTTCTCCACCTTTGGTCATTTATTTATCATTTTTTTTCTTTAGTTTCTCGAATTCTAGACAAAGTGGCAAAAAAATTTCAGCACAAATCAGTCAGTAGTATTCTATATTAAACATTGTTTTCTAATTTCTTTTACCTTTTAATTTTATCCCGTTCACCCTATACTAAAACATAGCAGTTTCGAGTACGCACTTTACGATTAAAATCGTCTAAAACAAGGGTGGCCATTATAAACTGAGTCAGTCCACTTTACGAGGCTTTCAAATTCCATTAATAAAGAGATGTCGTTATTTAGAGCACTCGACCCAAACATCTTACCTACCTCGCTGAAAGTACTAGCAGCTGTCTACACGTGATGAACACGATAAAAAATATTCTGATGGAGCAAAAACTGGAGTTTACAATTACAGTGTAGTTACCGAACCCACTACCCTCAGCGGATTCGACGCGTGCTTGCGCGCGGGGTGAAAGGCTTACGGCTGACAAAGGAATTCGTTGGAGGGTTTTCAACGCTAGTGCTGACTAAATGTCTGCGCTACTGTGGGGAACGCCTCTAAGTACCAGTGGTTGAGGTGGCTTAAAAATGTTGTTTTTTTTTCCTTTTGCTCCATTGGTTTTAACCACAAATACGGTCTTCTTAAATAATTGCAATGTTCAGAGAGTGCTGCTTGTTTCTACATGCAGCACTCTCTGCTTCTGAAGCTCGTCGGTCTTAAGGACAATATCTATCACACCGTGCTCTCTGCCCATCTTGTTAGAAATCTGTCGTGATGATATAAGGTCGATAATAATAAATAATTTTAAAAACGCAAGTACTGTGTTTGAATATTAAATAACACTTGGTTTTTCAGTTTCCCTACTGCTACTTGAATCCTCTATTCACATACGATCCTACGACCTTAGCCTTTGACATGGCCTTTGATTTAATCGCATTCGGAATATTATCTTTCTCTCTGTTTGCATTAGAATCCTACCGTTTCATCTTATTTCTAGTTTCTTATTTTATCGATTCGGTTAGCCCCGTTCAACTCGTTTTCCTTTTCATAATAACTATTGCAAAAGACAACCGTATGCACTCTGTTCGATTTATAGAACATATTATAGCTCTGAGAAACGAGAGGAATTTTGCGCTAGTGCATGGCAAATAAAGCATTGTTATTCTAAATGTGTCAAGCGTAACTTGCTCGGGGGCGTACAGGAATGCGCATTAAGATAAAGTAATGTACGCAACTTGTTCTGTGCACAATAGCATACCTAAATACATGTTGAGAATTATTGAATTTTTTTTCAATAGATTTATGCCGATATTAGACTACCTCGTGTTGATTGCAAGTGCGATCTGTGCGACTGTCGATCGTGAGGTCCTGGGTCGGGCACTACTGGTTTTTTTAATTTAGTTTTTCTAGTTGTGGCTCGGAGTCTGAAAATGTGCCCGGTGTACCGGCCACCACCTATTCCACAGTAAGGCGTAAGCGTAACTGGTGAAACGTGGCAGTGCACTACACTCCTCTGCCTACCTCTTCGGGGATTACAGACGTGATGTTACTATAATGTCCAAATTTATAAAATTTAAAATTCGTTTTAATGATCCTGATAAATGGATGATTACTTTTAAAAACCATATGTTTTGCGTTTCGCATTTTTCTCTTCATTAAAAATATGAACGCTTGCTTTGAATACAAATCATAGCCGTCAGACGGTCGAGTAATTTTTTTTATACCTAAACATTGAGCCGTGACTACAGACGCTTATGGAATATTTCGTGATCAAGTGAATTGAGCGGAGATCATATTGTATTGATAATAACATTGGGCATAGAAATAGGTAAACATATGTATAAATTTTTTTTTTTTTCTATAAAGTCAAAATTTTTAAATATTAAAAATCCTTTCAGTGTTAGTTTATCCTATTAAAATACTTTTTCAAGAAATGCAAAAAAAACGCAGTTTATATACTTAAAACAATTTTATTTTAATTCTAATAAATGAACTTTATAAGTTTGAATAAACTAATAAATGTTTATTATCAAAAAAAAAATAAGAGTTGGTACGTACTAATAAGACGCTTGAGATTGCATGTTCTGTACCAATTCGTGGATCTAGGTTTTGTTTTTTCATAAATTGTATGCGTGTACATTAAACAGTACATTGTAATGTTATTTGCTAATGTTGTTTGTTTATTGTTTTGTTTTTCTTTCTAAAATTCAACGCTTTACGCCCGCCCTCCTTGACATATCCCTCTGCCCCCCTGGGTGGGAACTCTTGATCTAGGCGATAGTGTTTCCAATTAACCTACGGTACTGCCACCTGTTCAACAATATCGCTACCTAAAGGATATTCGAGTGGGAATCTTAGCTCTGTATACCACGCGTCACTTATTGTGGTGGTCATTGAAGTCTACATTGTTGTATAGTTAACAAACATATGAGAAAAAGATTACCTTTACACGTTCAATGTCTTTAAAAATATATATCGAAAAACTCGCAACTTTATACCATGCATTTACTGCACATTTGATGGTCTACTCTTTAATTATGTACCTACCTAATACGATTACCAAATACAACGGTACATGAATTATACCGAGAGCAAGCACACCGATTAGACGAACATGCGAGACTTGGCCGTCCGAATGATAGACGATTACATCGGTGTGAACGATTACCGGTCGCATTAGCTTTTTTGTATCATCACGAAACAACTTGGTGGTAAGTGTTCGCCGTAACGGACGATCCGCGAGCGCGAACGCGACGACTGACGCGGCCCTAAACAATTATTAGAACAACAGTTATTAAATAGATACTTGTATGTTGTACATGTTGCATGATAGCCTTAATTCTATTTGTACGGTTATATTTCGTAACGAATAATTGTTTGGTCGATAACGCTGATGCCACTCGTATGCGCCGGAAATTGAGTTCTTGATTCTCAGTCATTTATAAACTACGACTTATCTATTTATTGGCATCTTAAGTAAATATACTTTTGTCTCTTGGCTTAATTGCACACGATGAACAATTAATGGAATAAAATGCTTTCCTTTTGTTTCTTAAACATGTCGTACCTACACGTGTTTTTGATATTTCATTCAATTCTGTAGCCATTTTCAAGTTGTCGCATGTGCTGTCTGTTAAAGTTGGTGATCCATTATCTTGGAACGGTACACCGCATTAAACGACGTGGTCCATAAATAGTCGAGTAAAACACGTGTAGGTACGTCGCCGCACCCATTTCTCCAACTACATTTAGGTGTTCACGTTTAACTGACGTTAGCGGTGTCGATTTCTATACATCGATATATTCGTTATTTAGTTGTCATTTACAACTACTCTCACTATCTATTCCGTAGTGGCACGTAAACGTAACTGGCGAAACTTAGGAGTTTTTTTTTCTACATTCCTCTACGTACCTCTTCGTAGATTGCTGGCGTGATGTTACTTTTTTTTCAGAGGACTTCCGTCCGTACGACCCGTTTGACACTTCCACAACAATGAAACCTTATCAAACTCTTAATGTTAATTTTGGGTGTACTATTATCACTTCTCCATTTAATTAATGACGACATCCATTCATCAACAAACAATAACCGATAATAAATGTATCGAGTACATTCATAATATTTCACGATACGACGTTATTGCAGTACCGACGACAACGACCGCGACTACGATTTTAAACAGTCATACTAAAAATTACACTGTTGCATAAAAAAACATGTTGATATGATTTGTTATAAAACACGTTGTTAATTGGAAACATCGGTGATTTTTTGATAGTATTTTAAAACAAATGTTGTATTTTTAAAGTCCAATTGGTACTGATCAGTGTTGTCTACAAAAAATTGCTTCACACGTCAAACGTATTCGTCACATTTCTACTCAGTTCAATGGAAGTGAGCACATTATCATTGTATTTTTTTCGAACTTATCACAGTGTACCGCTGTAAAATCGCCAATTACAAAAATATCCGAATATTTGTAAACATTACATTCCAATTGTAGTTTTTTGAA
Source organism: Mimoniades nurscia nurscia (assembly GCA_018246595.1). Taxonomy (NCBI): domain Eukaryota; kingdom Metazoa; phylum Arthropoda; class Insecta; order Lepidoptera; family Hesperiidae; genus Mimoniades; species Mimoniades nurscia. The sequence goes on along the minus strand of DWFO01001153.1, from coordinate 2,486 downwards.
GAAAACCTAAAAATCGGAGAACGTTGCCGTCGTGTCGTCAGTTGTAAACAATTCGATTATGTACACGTCGAGTACATGAAGTGCCCTCGCTATGATAACGTCTCTTTCATCCGACAATTATCATGTGCGTATAGCACTTTCGGAACGAATTCGTATCGCTGTTGTTCGACTTTCTTATGTTTTCATTTCCCACTTGGTGTTAATGGTTTTGCATTGTGTTTTGTTTTTAGATTTGTTAGTTGTTTAGATTGTTTAGAGAAACAAAACGATTTTAGATTGTTGACATGGTTGTTGTAAGAAGCACTGTCGTCTCCGCTGTGGTCGCTGCTGATGGTTCTATTTAATGCGTTCGTGTCCAGTTATGTAATCTGTAGTCTTTATTTACATCGTTAGTTTTAACATTTTCCTTTATAGAATGATTAATGAGTATGCAGGCTATGAAATATTGTGTCGTCTAATCTATTACGATCATAAATCCTATGTTTGTTTTATAGTCGAAGTTCGCAATCCTTCTTACCAGTGAATCTACGTTGTAGAGGCCTTAAATCTGAAAGAAATAATGAATTATAGTTCCTTTGAATATTACTGTGGATAAATAGACCTATTGGCCTCAGATTTTATTCATGTGTATTAAAATTGTTTGTTCTTAGTAAAAAAGGAAAATGCATATTATACGTTTTGTATTCCAATCTTTCAATGTTTTATGATTGTAGAACTGTTAGCTTAAATATCTCGTTAGCTTCAATATTTGATTATTTTTTATTTCCAGTAGTAGAATTGCTATTACAACAAACGTTAGCAGTCACTGGTTATTATATCACTAGACGTTAAACTGTCAAAAAGGATAATGACCATTTGTTCCACCCTCGTGTAAAGTGATAAACTTTAAATACATACACTCGGTTCCCAGAATAAGCTCTCGAACTTGTAATGCTATTTCAAACCTATTCGTCTTATTTCTGTGACGGCGAGCCGAGGGGATGTTGTAACATCGTGTGTATGTACATTGTAATATCTTGCATTTTTGAACAACGACGTTGATCTTTTGTTTTAAACTAACGGCTATTCAGAGTGTGAAAAGCGGTCAGCGTTGAAAATAAATATTAATTTTTTTTATATTACTTTATTTACCGTTGTGTTGGTTATATATTCCACAATAACGGCTTTTTGCTGGCTTAAACTCGCATTATGTAAAGATTGATATGATAAGCAATAGTATAATTTTTGTACTCTGTTTTTTTCCAACCTTTTTCGTTCTTAACTATGAACACACCATTGCCATACTCGATTGGTTATGTATCGATTCTCGATAATATTACTCGATTTAAGTTTACCAGACCACACAAATCTTAAAAATGGCATTAGCAATTAATTACAACACTTCGATTCTGTTTGATCAACTACGAACATATACCTACTGCCCGGCGCACCCTGCACATTGCGACTAATCCTTTCATCAAGATAGCTGATCTCTCTCGTTCAGCTGATGAGTGACGGCTCGATGAAGAGGAAGACAACATTTCGATGATCATTTCATTACCATGAACTTAATTGTACATTGATTCTTGAAAGTCTGCTTGTAGCTAACGATCGAGCGGACAGATATTCGATTTTAGTTAATCAATCCACTCAAATCTTGAAACTGTCATTAACAAATAATACAGCATTTCTATGATTATACGTAGCCATTAATTTGATTTAAAATTGATTTTGTAAGCGGTCTAAGGTCTTTCCGCCTACTACCTGTCGATTGGCTTTATATTAAGTAATAATAATTTTCCGCCTCATTACTGGCAAGTGTCATTATCCTCGTGCCTAAGTCGTAGTGAATGTTACGTGCCTCATGAGCACCGTAACATTAATGATATGGAGGGAGATTGCGCTCAAATGAACGCACAGGATTTATGCATGAAGAGTTCGGAATTGCATATTATGAGTGAATAACAGTTTGCACGGTAGGTATAGTACGATACACAATGGGTTCCGTGACAACGGCATTATGCGTCCAGAGGGTCAGCAGTCTGCCTGCCCCCCCCCCCCTTCCTTGCGCATAGATGACAAAACATCTATACGCATGCGGGATGTTAACTATTAAGTTTATTCCCTCAATACCTAATGCCGAGTTCATTATGTACCGTTCCATATTGCACCTGAATAATTAAAAGAGGAGTAACACTAACTGTGTGTTCAACGGTTGTAAATTATTGCTTAGAAGATAATTGTGATACATTAACTCCTCCACTCTTGCTTGCGGCTCAGAACAGCCACATCGAGTATCACGAACTAATTGATGCAGCTAATTATAGACAGGTAAAGAATATAGAACGAATAGAAGTGGCGTCTGCGCCCATAGCTGTCTCACTGAGACGGACACGTGTAATATTATTTCAGTAGGTGCTATGTACAGAGACAGCGTTAAAACGTTTTCTAATGTGCTTTAGTTTAGACTAGATAGTTAATTTAAAAAAATTCATATAGATGGTTAC
>DWFO01001152.1:0-16767 GCA_018246595.1 Mimoniades nurscia nurscia | reverse complement strand
ACTAAGTCCTCGTCAGGATCACAACATTATGCTCCAAGAGATGATGGCTTTGTCTGGAGTGTCGATTATCACTCTTAACGCATTAGGACATTAGTCCAATAGTGGAGTGAGGAAGGCTGAAATTGTGATGCAAATCATAACCATTTTGATTGTACATTATGTCTATGTATTAACTTGAACATCAGCTGAAAATACTGAAAGTACACAATATATTATTATGTTATGGAAATGGTGAAAAATTAAAAAAGAAAATGGCCTACATATGAAGCAAATGTCTCTTTATTAAAATTATGTTCTATTGATTTCATATTGCCATTTCTGTAGTGTGTAGATACAGTGAGATTGTTATAAGTTTATGATCAGTTTTAAAGTAGTTTGAATTGCTTTAATATCTCAGAGAAAAATAGATATTAATTAAAGAAATTATGTGTTAAGTAGATTGGATGTCTAATGAACAGATTAATTATTGAAACAATAACCAATGATTAAATTGCCTTATTACTTTACATGCCTTACATATGATACACAAGGTAGGTTGTTTGTTAGACATTACATTTATTATAATTTTCTGACATTAATACAAGATGTATGGTATTATAAATTCATTTCCTTAACTAAGTCCTCGTCAGGATCACAACATTATGCTCCAAGAGATGATGGCTTTGTCTGGAGTGTCGATTATCACTCTTATAAAAAGAAAAAGTATTGTTACAATATTTTCTTGACATTATTTTATATTTAGAATCAAACTAAAGAATTATAAAAAGGAAAGGTGGCACAATATAAATCTAGTTTTATTATACAAAATATACTGAATATATTTCCTTGTTCTTATAGTCATTCTATATCTCTTATGGGGTAGACAGGAGTATCAAATATCTCTAACCTTACAGTTTTGATATGCTTCATCGTTATCTGACCAAATTAGCAAAATAATGAATTTTTATTTTACGAAAGTGTCTAAGCCATTGCGCTTTTTACCAGTATGGAAGAATACCTTCCAAATTTGCACAAACACGATATTAAAGGTGATGTACGATGTTGTATTGGATTATGTTCAGGTGATATCATATTTGTGTAATCGCGTTCTGATCGTAATCATTACGATTCAACGTAAAAAAAATTACGATGAATTCATCGGTTCAGAGAAACTGCTTTTTGCAAATTCCATCGCGCAATCCATACGCGCGTCGGCAACGAAAATCGTCGAGGAACACTTATTTAGCACCTCTCACGCCATCGCTGGAAAAAGTTATAACAAGTGAAAGTGTATCCGGAACACTGAACAATCTCCGCTCGATCTTTCGAACGGACATTATCACTATTGTATACAGCGCTTACACGGTACATAGTTAGCCATCTAAATGTGAAGTAACACATTTATCGATATGGAAAATACTAATTCAAGATAAGTCACGCAATACGAAAATATTAAATATTGCACGGTCGCAGCACGACGAGCGCCGGTTAATTATAATATCGGTGTACGTTACATAACATCTTTCGTACGGTTGTTTTTTATCGTACCGTTTTCTTAACACTGCGACGTGCACGACGACAGCACACGTGAGATTATAGAGATATTCACGCCGTATCCATGAATGTACGTTTATGTACGAAACAAAGTCTTTTTCTGTTGTAGGCTTTGTCGTATTTGAGATGTACATTATCATACCTATTATGTGTATTATGTATGGTTCAGTTGGTTCAATATTTTGTATGGTTCAGTTTTTATATTATGTTTTTAGTATACAGTTAAAATTTTACGCTTTTAAATTCTATCTTTATTCGTAACTTTGTATTGGATGTTTTTGAAGCTCAGTCTTGAGTCAACGTTCGGGCAGAAGTTGGACTAAAAAAGATAGTCACGTACATTATAAATATTATTAAAACTTATGAGTTGAAGATATCCGTGCTGGTTAACGTTACAGGAAATCGAACCGAGACCGCATCCGATATCACCGCGACTGAGAGCCGCGCTACTGGCAAGAGTAAAAAACGAGCACCATGGAAGGGGAAGACGGAGTTCAGCCATCCCTGGCTCCTGAAGAATTTCAAGGGCCACCCCGGCACAGTGCTCCTCGTGGACTTCTCGGCGAACGGCAAGTTCATGGCCGCAACCTGTGATGGTAAGTGTTTATGCCATCACATGTACTCGCTTCATGACTAACACACACTTATAATTCTAAGAATATGCGTTACGTTTAAGGTGAATTCGCGTTGTGCTGATAATATGCGGTGTTCTCATGATTTTTGTAAACAATTTAAGACGCTATTCAATTTACTTTACGTGTCTCGTGAAGTAATGTTCTCTAAATCGTTCTTCATTGTGGTTAAATTAGATGCGGTTTGTAGTCGCTTCCGTGAATTTCTGAGTGGACTGTTGCATTCGTCTATTTTAAAATACATTACTCCCGCCCATCACCACGGGGAGAACGGTGGCTGAGAAACAAACAGCTTGGCATGGGCATCCGGCCCTTAGCCACGTGAAGCTGAGCCAACTCCTCTTGCCCTTCAGTATTTATAATTTTTCTTAATTATTGTAATTTTATTTGTAATATTTTCGTTTGTGGGCAGTAAAATATATTTGGTTATGATTATTATTTTCATTCTGTATTTGCATCCACTCGGTTACGATAATCTTAATTAATTGATTATTTTTTTGCTACTTATACGATTTTATATACTTATATGTTCAACATAAGTTTCATTTACACATCTCGAGGTTTAAATTAGGACTATTACAGACATTGAGCCTCACTTTTCTGTTATTATGCCGATGTAAACGATACTTACCAACCCAGCACTGGGCCCGTGTGGCAGACTATAGGCTTAATCCTCGTTTTGAGAATAGAGCCGTGTTCAACAATGGAGTTGTCATAGAGTATTACTGAGAATGCTTTCATTGTGACCTTTATACTTTAATATACATATTAAAATTTTAGAGACTTTGATGACTAAAGTGATGTTCTGTATATATTTAGATAAGAATGTAACTTAATTTTCTTAAGGGATCATTACATCTAGAGTGTATTTAAAATATCACCTCTTATCAGCACAAGGCCAGTTCACGTTAGGTGCGCACGCGGTTGTCTCGGACCGAAGGAGTCGCTGTGTCTTGAGCTGAACATAACCGTCACCGTGAGTCAAGCACGACACTGAAAAAAGGGCTACTGAAAGATTAACTAGTTGTATATTTTTTATTCAAATCTAACAATAGTGCCTTTTGTTCGTATCAAGACAATTTTCCTCTTTGATTGTAATACAAATGTCATTTTATAATTATTATTTTATGAAAATTTATAAGTCTTAGATCAAATACTATCTTGTCGGCAGTTTTATTGCTCACCGTGACGTTTATTAAAATATATTTTATCTTTCATTACGTCTGGAAAAGCCTTTTTAGACGACTTAACTCTACAAACGTTCCTTATAAAATTATTAATATTTAGTAATTTATTTATGTTGAAGACGTAATCATAGATGAATATGATATCCAAATAATAATATACGATAAGTCACTTATATTATGAGCATGTTTTATGACGAATATGTGCATACATTTTTAGGGTTAAACACCCACAATGGTCCAATTAGGTCCAGTTATTCAGTCAGCGATTCAAGGTTTTACCCCCTACGTTAATTGAGCTCTAATTATTATATAATGATTACAAAATAACGCATTTATTTACAATAAATTTCATTTTTCTCAGACAATAAATTTTATCGATAATGTTATTGTTGCAATAAAAAAAAGGTATTTCTTAATTGACAGTTCGATATGTAAATTTTTCCTTACGGAATTCATGAAATTTGAGCTTTTTTAACGTGATTTTTTTTTAATTTTTTTTGCACATGTTTCTTGTCCATGTTAAATACGTCGCTAAACACTTACGTACCGAATGATGAGATGCAAAGTAAAATTAAAAGAACAGTTAGTTAACTGAACGCGCTTGATTAACCTAGCTTGACGCGCACTCCTCGGAACTAAGCCTGCGACCGACGCGTTATATAATATTGCGCTGCGTTGCGGCGCTTGTTGCGCTCGCTCGATCACTGTACCCTCTATCCGTTTCATTTTTAACATCCCACAACGCAGGTGCCCTAAGTAATAATGAGATGATTTAATATACGAGAAGCACGTTCGGCGAGTTATATTTATCGCTCGGTACTCTCTGCCTATGCCGAAGGGGACCGGACGTGACGCTATAATAACAATGCTAACGAGTACGCCTCGTCGGCCGTGTTGGTTGCAAGTGCGACGGCCGATCTGGACGCCTACTAAATTTTTTAAATTTACTCGTAGATTTTGTAGTAGTGCGGATTATGGAAATGTGCCCAGTGTAATGACAATAGGCTCACCACCTATTCCATAGTGGGACGTAAACGTAACTGGTGACACGTGGGAGTGTTCTACATCCCCCTGCCTACCTCTTCTGGGATTACAGGCGTGATGTTACATTTTTTTTATAACGAGAATCTTTTAAATGCTATCCATTGACCTCGCAATCGTGTACGATCGTGACGTCTTAATATTTTCAATACCGTTAATTAAACGGTATGAAGCGTGCTTTGAGCGGTGTTGCTAAAACAAATAGAGATACCTATTGCTTAATTTATACTATTCTATAGTATTTAAAATACATGTTTAGAAAATGTTACAGATGTATTAAGAGATTATTTTTACTTTCTCTAATGACATGTTATTTTATTATCATTAAGTTTCTTATTGAAGCGTTTATAATCTTATAACGCTATGCTATTTTGGCAATGCTTAGGAAACGGCGTCTTCGTTGTGGGATACCTAATTTCCATTCCTCTGTTCCTCGTCGCGGACGAGGAAGCGGCTCGCCGGCTCTTCCGACCGAGACCTTGCGCGTTTTTTTGTCACTCCGCTAAGCCACTGTTATGTGTAATTTGGAGGTCCGTCGGTCAATCTCCACAAGGTTAGCTTCAAATTGTACTCGAAACTCCATACAATCACCGTAAGGTCTACACTATAGTGACGGTGTTTATATCAATTTATGACTGTTCAACTTTCAGTGATTATTGAGGGATATCATTGAGTAAGGTTATGTGTAAAATGTAGAGCAAGTTAGCGTCCGACACATGTTGATATAGCGATGACGTCACGTATTAGCAAACCCACTGGTTACATACGGAGCCGTGTGAATCTTGCCCTTGTAGGTAGGCAGTTAAGCTTAGCTCATTTTGCATTCAGATGTTAAAGTTTCGCTTCAGTGTAATTGTTTAAATGTTTCTTTGTACTGTGTATTTAGATTTTCGGTAACTATATATTCAGAGTCTGGATATACGTCACATCAGGTATACAAACACAACTCCACCTTGATATTATCTCATGAGCCAAACAAGTATACGTTACATGTGTTTGTATAAATATTTGAGGACCAAATAGAAAAATGAACGGGTTGGAGGAAATATCTGAAAATGCGTAATACAACGTAGATTTGCCCAAGGAGAAGAAAACCGGAAGTAGGAAGAGATCCTGTTACCAGTTCTTTTTTATCTCTTGTATATATTTACACATGTCTGTCGCACTGTACTTTAGTGTTACGTCCTATTCATCGGCGAACGAAATAAGACACTACACACGTCCGCGACGTACTCGACCATCTCGGACGTCCGTAATAGAATCTCGCTACTGATACGAGCTCGTAAGTCTTATGCAAGGAGCGCTCGATCTAATCTTATCTTCGAACGTGTTGTGCGATTGAATATCATCTGTATTTTTGTACGGACTCGTGCGTTAAACAACGACTTTGTTACGCGATTTCAAGTGCGTAATAAGTGCTTTCTGCCTACCCCGTAATCGACCTCGCGTGACGACTCGTTAATGTTACTACTGTTCAAATGTACGTTATCGAAGTCACAAAGGCATTCTAATGTGTAATAAAGGGTTTTATGGTCTTAGCGTATATAACGATGATGCCGTGAGAGGTTAAAACGAAGGGCGTTCATGTTTTTGTACTTGTCTAGTACATCCTGTATGATAGATACCCCGGAAGGGATTTCGAAGAAATAAGACCCTTTTTAAGTTTTGTGTATTGAGATAAATGTTACTGTGCATGTTACACAGTGAATAGGTTTTGTACTTTAGTGTTTTAGCTGCTTCCTTCTCTGTTTCTCTATCTCTTTCTTTCTCCCCTCTCTCATCCAATTAGGCACACTGCGCGCATCGCGTTGGGGTCAGTTACAAGCTTCTAGAGGATTGAGAGTTGAGACTTGAGACACTACTATGCGTCAGTGCTAAACATTATTTTCAAGGTCAATTCAAATGTATATTTTATTTTAATCTCTTTCACATGTCTATGCCCGATGCCACATTTAACACCAATAACAAACTCGTAGTTTTCGTTAAATACTTCGAGTTTACGTAGCCATATACGTATTTCGAGTAACGGTGAATTATGTATGAACTAGCGCAAAATTATCGCACAGCGTTTAAATTAATGTCGCCCTCGACGTCTACGTGTGATGTCTTCAAACTGATCACCGTTGCGTTTACGTTCAGTTCAATCGCTTTTGATCGATCCGTTAGTTTACATGAACACTTAATGAGTGGAATACAATTATCAAGACTGATCAAGCCTGCGCTGTGTAAACTTACGAGATTCTCAGCCTTGTATTTAGTATTTTTTTTAAGTAGCAAACATTCTCGCCGAGTCGAGGCCCTAGTAGTGGCTCGGTGTCTCTATGGCCATAGACTCACCATCTAATTTATTGTGGGACATAAACGTAACTGGTGAGACGTGGGAGTGTACTCTGCTTACCTTACATTCTATATGATCTAGTTTGGTGACTTTCTAATCCATTGGCATTCTGTAGAATCCAAATAACTAAGATCTAACTTGATGAGTTTATATCTCCCACACAAACTGCTGCTACAAGGGAATATTTTAAAAATGTTTCTCTTTTCATTTCCCCTTTGACTGTATTTATAATAGCTTATAGTCTTATATACGTATAAAAACAATGGTCCGCTATAGTTATGCTATATATGTATAACTATAGCATGAATTAAAAAATGGGAGATGTAATATCACTTTCCAGTCGTCGTCCAGCGCGATAAGCTAGCAGTCGGAATGTCCGCGGCATGCCGACGGGTCTCGCACCGCGCGGGGGACGACAACTGGGTCGTTAATGTGAAACACACAATGCACGTTTTAATCTGTAAGAATGGGGCTCGCCGTAATACAATTATTATGCGTGTATCATGCTTGTCTAGTTTTTTTTTTGTGTGTTCGGTAAAATAACGGGCCCATTGCTTATTTGCGCGTGCGTGTGTGAAGATAGTGATGAACGTAGGAAAAGCATGTCAGTAATATATAGTATTATAGTAGGATTTTTTATGGGATATAGGATTTTTTTAGACAATCTATGCTCTTTGCTTACCCCATAAGAGCCTGGCGTGGTGATTATGACATTATCATTAAATTTGACTGAATTATTCAGATCTCTTTTAAAATGTCCGATTTGTTTATACGACTGTAGTATTATTGCAAAATGCAAAACCCCTTCATTTGATTTACACAGGACAATATTGCGTTATCATAATGCATATCATAAATACTCGTATGTCGAAGCTTAAATGATACGAAGTGATTGTAATCTAGCAATATGTATTAATAATAAAGTCCGTATTAATTTTGATTGAACGTCAAATGTAATTGTCTATATAATAATACGTAAATAGAAATATATGTATCGCTCTTCAAGAATAGTGCGCACATAGGCGCATGAAATTTGACGTAGTTCAAGTTTATAGTACACGGGAATTTAGTATAGTAGGCGAGAAGAAAGCTAAAAATTTTACATTATATTTTGTGCCTCGTTGGTCGTGTTGGTTACATGTGCGGCTGCCGAACTGGAGGTCCTGGGTTTAATGCCCGGGTCGGGCACTACTACTAAGTGTTCTAATTTAGATTTTGTAGTAGTGACTCGGAGCATGCATATATGCCCGGTGTACGGCAAGACTCGCTACCTATTCCGTAACCTATAGACGTAAACGTAACTGGTGAAACGTGGGAGTGTTCTGCATTCCTCTGCCTACCTCTTCGGGGATGATAGGCGTGATGTTACGTTACGTTACATAAATTTTACAAATACATGACATTCAACATAAGATTAATTTTTACGTTCATTCTGTTAGTGTTATTCGCATATGAATCTGGTAAAGCACTTGCACACAGTAGAGGTTTATAGAGGTCAGTTTCAGACAACAGTACCATGACACAGCCTCAATAACGTTCAACCTTAAAATTCAACGAATTACGATCGAAATTCACGTCGCTCAGTCATTGTAAACGGAAGACATAAATGCCGCGACACGAGTATGAAAGCTTTCCACGATCTCGTCCAGGTCCTGGTGTGTGCGCTCGGTTCGTGACTTTAGTGCGATTTAATATTTATAATATTTATAAGCTGCAATCCTTGTTTGGTCTATTTGAGTCGTGTTGTTGTTGTATATAATATTCTTGTTGGTTTTTTTTCCTCCGTCAATAATATCCACGGCAACGTTTAAGGCGTATTCGTGACTGCGATTGTGCACTGTGCTTTTTGTATAGGAAGACAGCGTTGAAAATACTTTAAAATCGTGGATATTAAACATGTTCTCAAGCCTGTTTTACATCGATAGCGGAGTTCGAAACGCATGAAATAGTTATCGTTGCAAGTAAAAAATGCTCTGCTATTCTTTTTTTTATTTTTTCATGTTAAGTTTAAAATTAAAAATTTTCAAAAGGAATAAGATAAAATAATTACCTATCGTTTTATTGATGACTGTTTTCGGTGTCACGTGAAAGGGAATCAAGTTATATAGTTCAATTTTTTTTTATGAGTTGGGTTTTATCTGTTATTTTAGGGCGTTTATACGCTTCGCTCCCTTTACGTCTACTCTGCTTCCGGCCTTGTGACGTTATAAATATCAAGTGACATCTCGTATGAGTGGATTGCATCCTCCGCGTGTTTTGTAAGCTGTTGCGAACACACATTGTCTTTGATATTTCTAGTGTTATTTTATAGAATTTACAGAAGCTAGTAGGATTACAAAATAAATTTAGTTAAAATATATTAGTGTTAGTTTTGGCCTTTTCATAGCTTTGGCTGGTTATAGGTGTATTTGTACCCGATTTGTGCCCGGTGAAGAACAATAGACTCACCACCTATCCATAAAGAGACGTAAACGTAACATTCTTGGGAGTGTACAACACTCCTCTGTCTACCTCTTTGGGGATTATAGGCGTGATGTTACGTTACGTTCATATGATGTAACATTCATGTATTTGTCATCATTATTATATTTGAGTTAACTATATTGACCGGCTCAATTTAAAATAAAAATATGTGCGTATTAATAATGTAAATATTTACATACACAGTAGAGGGTCATTTAAATATAACGCTACGCCTGTGATGTGGCCCTTAGTGTCGTCACGGTCGGCCAGAGCCGCGAGGACGCGCGCCCCCGCCCCCGCCCCCGCCGCGTGTCACGCGCCGGTCACCCGACCCTTGGCTTCGACACTGTCAACAGACGCAGATCAATCTAGCTCACTTTAAAGATGCTACGGTTTTCCTATTATTGTCTCTTCATACTATTAAAAAGATGCGATAGATAGACTGATAGGTTATTTGGGTTTGTTAAAAATATTTTTCTTTATATAAAAATGTTTTATTATTTATGTTCATATGTATGTATAAGAGTGGATGCCAGGCGGTTAACTTCATTGAAGTTCTTTCTTTACTGTTAAGTGCATATAGAGGAGACCACGGTTCCGCGAACGTAATGTAGGATGCCCTCCGGCCAGGTGAGGGGTGACGGTCAGCGAAAGGCTGCAGGCGGAAGTTGGATGCGGCAAGCGAGGACAGGTCGTGGTGGCATTCGTCGGGGGACTGAGATAGATGATGATGATGATGATACTGATGATAGAATACGGGTACGGGTTAATACTTCATAGGAGTTACATATGACATATATGACGAGGCCTGAGGAGCGACGTGCTCAGAGTGAAGCTATAATGATGAGGTACTTGTTATCAAATTGATTATCATGAGAATATTTCAAGCATTCATGTCTGTTTAAATGTTAATTGTCCATTTGTCTCGCTGAAATTGTTCCAATACACTGTTAACCTACTTAACACGCGGCTCTTGATAAGGACAATAACGTTATTCGGCAGTCCCACGACGTTAATCAAAAGTAGAAATGACCATTTGAGGCGCGAACATTTTTCATTATTCGTTTTCAGGGATTTTCGACTGCATTCATTTTGATGGCCGAGCGCATTATATTTCATACGATTGTAACGCTGAGATTTTCTTAATCTATTGTTTGGACACGATTCGTGCCGATTCTGCGAGACGCTGAAGCCGGTCAGGTCAGCGAAATGCAAGGCTTGTCGTCGGCGGTAAGAATACAATGGGCTATTAAGTGGTGCGGCCGTCGCCGGGCACGCGACGCGACGCAGATCACTGAAAGCGAGCTCATTTAAGACATCATCTGTTTTGACGTTCCAATGCTTGCGAGGAAACGATCGGCGATGTTTCTGTTCACCCAGCACCATCGTTTAGGCTGTATTTAGTATTAGCGTTTCTGTTGCGACTGCGACCACCTCGTTGGTCGTGTTGGTTGCAAGTGCGACTGCCGATCGGGAGGTCCTGGGTTCAATTCTTGGGTCGGGCACTACTATTTTTTTTTAATCTATATTTACTAGTCGTGGCTCGGAATCTGTATATGTACCCGAAGTATGGTAATAGGCTCACCATCTATTCCATATTGGGACGTAAAGGTAACAGGTATAACATGGGAGTGTTCTGCATTTGTCTGCCTACCTCTTCGGGAATTACAGGCGTGATGTTAGGTTTAATAACAATTATATAAACATTAGTCTGGTTAGGTGAGCTACGCTAATAGGAATAGGAACATATTCACATGTGCATCTTATTCGTTGCAGCCGTTGACATTCGATTAATGTTTATTATTTATTATTAAGCATGTAGTACTGGTTACCTGTATGAAGGTCTCGCTATTCTTCTTACATTAAACTCATTTTATAATAGGTGGAGTGATCTGGCCTGTTTAGAAGCGAATAAGGTTGCGGTTAGAGGCATGCATGGCTCGTCTATGTTGGACCTTGGTTCTGATATAATTTATTACTACAGAACTCAGTAATACAGTGGTTTTAGCGTTGTATTGTATCTGTTGTACTGTCATTGGATGGTATGTTCGCTTGTTTAGGAATAATAAATGACACGATTATGACGTGTGCCATACTGTTGAATGTCGTATGAAATTATCGTCACCATCTTTTTGTTGTTCCAATTTTAAACACGGATCTGCTATAAGAATGAGAAAGGGTTAAGGCCACAGTCTCCCACGTTGACTAAGTTAGTGATTGCATGCTTCACACGTCTTAAAGACCATTATGAAGATGACGTATAACACATTCGCTTGATTGCTTACTCGCCGGCGGTGGAACAAGTACTGCTTAATGGTACATGTCGTGCGGCGAGAAGTGATCAGACTGTTTAAGATAAACCGTATAATCACTTAGTTTGATATCATTTTCTTACTACTTACGTTTTTCACGAATTGCCATATCAATAAAATTACTCGATCGAATCGTGTCATAATAAACTGTACTTCGCGTTGAGTAACAATCCATTGTATTATGAATTGTTTAGACGAAAGCTTTAAATAATGAGGATCTTTTTCAAATTTTTTATACGTATTTGTAACGGACTTGATGTGATAATAAAATAATAATATTTTAGTTAAAGTTAAATAAATCCCTTAGTGTATTTCCAATAATATACTACGTATTAGTTTTTAGATATTGTGTATAAAATTATCATCGATACCCTTAAGAATTATTTTTTGAACATCCTTGTTTTCATTAACATGGTTGTCGGTACGTAATATAGTTTTAGCAGTTAAAAAATACAAAATGATAATGAAGTTACAATAATACAAAATTAGGTTTTTGCATTAATGTAATATACAAGTGATAAGTGGATAAGTAGGTGGAGTTGATTTACTACGGAGAATTTTGATAAATACATTCGTTTATCTGCAATCTGCAAATAGTTTGGTGTTAATTTTTTCTCTTCTCGGCGTCAGTAGGGATAATATGGCGCGGGAAACTCGAATATCGAAGGCATTTATTTTCCCAGTAGATCTGTGATATTCATTTCATATCGAGAACATATAATTCATATGTTCATTTTTTGGACATGAACGTTTACTACACTATTTCATAGAGGATTCTAAACGTAACTGGTGAAACGTATGAGTAAGTCTGTTTACGAGTATGTCGCAATATAACCTGGGGGTACAATTGTTATAGCATACGTTGACCTTATAATTTTTAACTTTAACATGTAATATTAAAAATGTAACGAAATAATTTGTCTTTACTTGTTAATACTTAATTTGTCTCACATTTACTACTTTATCGTTAAAACTAACTTTAATAGAAATATTTGCAAGAAAATTACCAAATAGTACTATTAATAACATTTTTGTTGCTAACTTGCATCATAACCTGGAAAAAAGTATTAATATAACAAAATTGTTTATATCCATCAGAAATTATGTACCTACTTAATGAAGTGAATATTAAAAGAAACGTTCATTGATTATACGTCAGTTTTGGTGAGCGAGTAAGGCTAGTCATCAGTTCACGTTATATTTAAACTGGGTCAATGTCAGTTTGAATATGGTATGAAAAAAATACGTTCTCGAAATAATCCCTAGTGAATCATCTTTTCTTTGTTTGTTTTTTATACGGGCAAAGGAAACGTCCACGTATGCAATAGTCGAGTGTCATGTTACCACCGGAATGTCCTCAATGTGGAGCAGAACCTTGCTCTTGAAAACTGCAGGCGTAGCGACTGGTATCACTGTCAATGCAAAAGCCGCTACGCTAATTTTATACGTTGTCGGAGGTTACGGCATAGTTTACACTGACCTATCCCAAGTTAATATGACTCCATTTTTTTTTATTCTGCTAGTATTATTTTTCTTATATCTTCACCCCAGTTACCTTATGGGGTAGGCAGTGAACACTGAGTGTTAATTTGTCTCTATCTTAACAAATGTAACCATCTTTATTTCACATTTATTAGCCGGCTCGTACACGCATGCCAGTTCGGGAGACTTCTGACGCCCCCATCAGTTTTATCTGACCTATTTGGTGTAATTTCGCTTTGGTCTCTATTATCATACGCGTCTATTACCTACAATATTTATTGTTGTCTATTTGTCAATCAGATTATACAATCAGATACAGTAACGGGAATTTTTGTCTAAAGACATGTACAAGTTCCATCGGTGTTCCGTAACGTATTTAAACTTGTAACCGTAATGTGTAACCCGCATGTATATATTTTTTATAATGTCCCATCACCGTTAGTCCGTGACTCGTGTCGGCTATCTCGGATGTTAATGTTCCAATTGTGGCTCGATGATTCAGCGGGTATGTGACGCGGCCGGTCGCGCCACGTCGCTTGGACTGACTCCAAAGGCTTTGGACCGCGCCGTTACGGTGAAAGTGGGGATCAGACACGAGGCAAACAGCACCAAATCTCAATACTGATAGACGTGTACACACATCATTATGTATGTGGGCGTGTTTGTTTTTATTTCTGTGCTATATACGTGTATTATAGTAATTCGTATGTACTTTTAAAAGACAAGAGTCTCTCAGGTTGGTCTATTCATATTTAGGTATTCTTATTGTTATGTATTGGCATCGGCGTATTGTTATTATATTATATTTATAATGCTATTCCTGATTATTTTTAGTCAGTATTGTATTATTGTATTTATACGCTTATCGATCGTCAGGAGGAAATCAATGCTTACGATATAATCATGCACATTTGTATGTGTTGCTCGCCAGATTGCGACCTTCCATTGTTTCTGTAAATAGCCGGTGCTAACACACGGGTACGTTAATTTTGTGTACACGTTTGCGATATCCGCGCGTTTTGGGCCAGCCCTGAGGTAGCTTATACAGTACAGGGTGTCCGTCAATCTATGCACGATTCATAAGTAAATAAAAGTAAGAAAGTAAAAAGTTTTAGCATGTCGATGGGTACCGGTGCTAAGGAAGATCAAGATTGATCTATCTCGACTAAATAGGTTAGGGGCAAGCTGATGGGGGAGTCCTGAACTTTATGAAACCGGCGCGCGTGTTTGAAGGGCGTGACGAATGTAGGTATACGAAACACATCACGTCTGTAATCATATAGACACGTGGCTCTCGCCGCTCTCTGGTGATAATAAAGTTTTGTATATTACACATATTTCCGTCCACATCACACATGAGTTGTCCCTAATCTACGTATACGATACTAAATACGAACGAGATGAGAGTAATGTTGGTGACAAGACCGGATGGATTACCCACCGTTCGGTCGGCAGTTCCGCTTGGCAATTGATAATGTTCATTAAATTCGATACAATATTATATACGTATACACAAATCAGAGTGTTTTTAAAGCAGTAATACGTGTAATAACTCAAATAATTTAAATTTCGTAACTCAGGGATGTCACTTAGAGATTGGAATTTAGTATGTAATTTCGAGTACTATCTTTATGTTATTTCTGTGTTAATGATAATTCATTATTTTTTTTTTATTCTTTAAGTTACTTGAGATACCACACCCCACAGATTGATAGGAATTTTATCAAAATTATCGCTATCTACATAACCGTCTATTTATATTTAAAATATTATGTATTGTGAATCTTCCGTTTTAAAGTCAATAGATAAAATCTATAATATTCTATGGCTGGTAGAGAGAACAAGGAAATTTGTATAACGACTCCATTGAAAGGGAAGTCGATCTGAAGCACTGGTTGTTATTGGTAATATGTATTAATGTTGTTTATGTTGTGTGGTGATATAATCCAAAAGTGGTCGGATAAAGTGATATAATGTATGCGCGCGGCGCCCCGAACTACTTTCTCTCGAATTCGGTCGCGAAAGTTGTCTCGCTGCAAACTTTCTATAGTTTAGTGCATTCGCGGTGCCTTCGTTGGGCTACGGATATTATACTTATTAGTTTCTAAACAGATAACCACGTGAAAGGCATCCATTCAATGTCGCTGCAACTGGCGGACCTACATAGCGCTGTGTGCAGCTACGAAGCTGACACGTGGCACTGTTCGTCTAAATATCATCAAACGAGGGTCTTACATCATCATCGTCATCACCAAGACCTTTATTGGCCCACCGTTGGGCATGGCTCTCTTTTCACAATGAGTCAAGGTAATGGGCTGCCACGCTGGCTCAGTACTGGATGGTAGTTGGTAATATTAATCTTGACTATTTGCAAAAAGAAAAGAATCGGACTAGTCGTTTTGGGTACTTCAATTTTTGTGTTACGATTTCCGATTTTAGCAAGCGCTTACAGCTCTTTGGCTGTTGTTGGAAGCGGTTGACTCTCAACAGTTAAATGACGTTGTATCGTCATTAGACTATACGTTATAGTATAAACGTCATAGTCCACTATTGGATATATTCAATCGGTACTTAAACACTTGAATGCTATGGCTTATTTTCATGACCGTGCTCAAGCTCAGAAGATACGAGTTTCTTTTCATTAAACACTGTTAATCTCCAGTGGCAGGGTCACGAAGTATGTCTTAAGTATCTTCATGAGTTCCCGAGATTCTCAGCGAAATCCAAGCCGTCGAATATTTTTCACCTTGACTTGTGGGTTAATCAATTTGCATATTTAATGTATTCAGTCAGCTCATGAAGTTACGTTCATTTTATACATACCTATATATGTTAAAACTTGTAAACTATTTAGGATGCAACATTTTGACCAACAACATTAAATAAATGTCACTAAGTTTATAAAGCGTGTAAAGTCTGCCGACCCGCTCTTGGCCAGCGTGGCAAATAATGGTCTTAACATCTCACCCTCAGATGAGGCACGTGTCCGCCAGTGAAACAATAAAAATGTTGAAAAAAATAATTTAACGACACGTTGACGTAATTAACACAATGTAGGCGTAATGTTATACTATAAATGATGTAACGCGTAGTATGGGCGAGATGAGTAATAAGATTTATACGGCAGTGTTTCTGGAAAGTTCCACCATCGGAGATTTCTATCAAAGGACTTATAAACGCAAAATGCATCTGTAACCACTTTGATCTTGCTTATGTCTGCATGAGACGGGGACCATTACTTCATAGTCAAGTAAGAGTGTTCTATTTAATGACCTTACATGCTCCTACACGGGCCGTCGCTCTCACACGCGCACGCACACTTCGTACAAAAGTACATAAAGTTGTTACATAATACGAAATAAGAATTAAATAAAAGTTACGTCAATCGTTACCGCTTATTAGGTTCACGTTTATGTATATAGCTTTGGAAAGCTCCGCCGCCGCGCTGGCCGGGAGAAGCTTAACACGTCCAGCCACTTTCGCCCTCGCGATCTCGAGTTTAACAATTTCATTTAGCGATGAACTGATCTATGTGTTTTGTTTTTGAAACCTCTCTCTTCTGTATGTATGTACGTCACAGTGGCATAGCTTTTGAGTACCGTAACCTGAAACTGTCATTGCGCAAGCGGTTCTCATTTGTTCTTTTTTATTGATATAGTTTCTTTTATTATTAACATTGTAATACGTAACATCACGCCTGTCATCCCCGAAGAGGTAGGCAGAGGAATTTAGAACACTCCCACGTTTCACCAATTACGTTTACGTCCCACTATGGAATA
>DWFO01001151.1:0-16767 GCA_018246595.1 Mimoniades nurscia nurscia | reverse complement strand
GATTACAGGCGTGAAGTTACTTTAACTACTATTTCATTCTACTCTACTCGGTCGGTTGGTGTCGGGGGTCCTGGGTTCGATCTCCACTCATTATAATTATTTGCGGGATAAACACAAGTATTTATTTGTTGTTGCGTAAAAACCAGTAAGTTGGTTGGTGATTAAAATTTTGTATTTTACGCCTGAAAAACAAGCAAAATAACGAACTTGCTTCGCTGAAATCCAACTAGGCTAAGTTTCGAGATGACCCCTATTCATTGTGCATCAAAATATATAATCAGTTACCAAAAAATTCAGTCCAAGGAAGTAACCATACAATTTATAAACAAATTAAAAACTTTTTTTAATATCAAAGTGTTATTACTCTCTCAGTGAATTTTTAAACAATTAATTACTCATAAATTAAACCTCTTTTTGCCATTTTTCCTTAAAATTATTGTGTAAATATTTTTTAAATTAGACTAGATTATGGTTAAGGTAGATAATAATAGCGGGAGATATTACAATAATTATTCAAGTAAAATATCTAAAACGAATATACTTTACATAAAATAATCAAATATATATTAACAATATTTGAACAGAGTAATATGGAAGAAAATTAAATTGTCACAAGGAAATTCTACGTACCTATGGAACATTATTAAAAATTCACTTCAATTCAAATTCAACTTCAATTACGATAATTGAAATGAATATAATAATCGTAAGAAAGACGCCGGATAACTAACTCACCGCTGTAAGTTCCAGCCTTGACGCTCATGCTAAGCATCGCGAGCCAAAATTATACATTTGCTTTTCGTGGGCATCATCAATGGATGCTAAATATGAAGCAGTCTACTGCGCAATCTGTCTAATGAGAACGGTGGACATCCAATAATTGTCACGAAAAATAACGTTCTATTACGCATCAATCGTACAATCGCTTTTTGATACAAGGATGTTGAATCTTCTCATTAAACCATCACAAACATCTGTGGTTGCCGCCTTCTGACTGGCCTGTTGGTTCAGTGGCGCACCTGACTGCTTAGTCGTTGGTCTTGGGGTCGATCCTAATCCAGGACAACTATTTGATTAATGTACACAAATTTTATTTTAAGTGGATGTTATGTGTATTGTAAGATCCCTGTTTACTGCCCGGTATTGGCTCGTCAACACACACAACAACGCATCAACTACTGTTTCGTCTGACAGTTCTATACCGACTTAGGCGCCCTCTTGAGTCATATGTGCACGAGACTAAAGTACATACACTACATGTATGGTTGTACTAAAAAGGATATTTATAGCTATATATTTATTTATATATACATATGTAGTGTATTAGCCATCTCGTTACCACAACACTAGCTATTTATACATTGTGATCAGATGGTCATGTGCAGACATCAATATAATTATTTATTCCTATAGGTATTTAGAGTTATTACTGAAACCATCTTTACAATTCTTTAAAAGAAATTACATATTCATAGCTCAGAAAAGCGTATTGTCAAATGGAAAATTAATTTTGGGCAGCACCATTGAAGATATATTAACAGCTTGACTTAAAACTGATAATATTGTCTTAAGCTTCTTTCTCCGATTTTTCACACTCTTCAAATTTAACACAATGGCTAGTCAATTCGTCGACGTCCGTTGATGTAACTTTGCTAATAACATCATTAATAATCAGTATGACTGACATCTGGTTATGGGTAACAACGTTACATTCGTCGTTGGCCACATTGATGTTATTTAAATTTGTACCTTATGTCACAGCAAGTATATTTTTGGATGTTTTCACAAATGTAATTTGTAACATTGTCAACGTGTATTTCTTCAGTAATTAGTACGCTAACTCAGCTGACACGAAGCTCTTTGTAAATCTCTTTATGTGATCCTCCTTCAGTCACTGAATAACGTTTTGTAGGTTTTTCAGTCGTGTATGGTTCGTTCTCAGTGAGAACAAAGCACACAATATTTCTCTGATGACAATACCTCTTAGACCAGTTTTGTAATAATTTTGTTCCTCTTGTCGTTTTCGTGGATATATAAGAATTATTCTTTCTTGATCAAATTTGACGTAGTTCAAGGAAGGCACTGTATTTACAATAGATATTTTTACTCGTACATAATGTGTAGTTTATTATAACAAAACTCAGCATTCCGATTTTATTAGGAGCTTTTTTGTACGGACTCAGGGCACTTACACGAATTCTGCACTGGTCATCTCTCTTTACATTAGATTCCATTGTGAGTGTCGGCAGAATCTGCGCAATCATACGAGCTAAGTACCCAACAGTGGCAGCCGGGCCCTTGTCCAAAGCGAGGTCTTCGGCAACTTCCCAAGACGTAATCTCCTCAAATAGCTCTCGACGTATTCAGAGCACAATACTTAGACAATCAATCTTGAGCGCGACCCTTTTACTCAGGGGTTCGCTCACACTGACGCGGTGAGACTTAAATATTATGAGTACAGTAAGCTTTGATTTTATTCCTTCAGTATAATACCAGATCTTTTAGTATTGTATTTACTAAATGTCTACTGCAATTTTAATAACATGAAAAATATGTTCTTCGAATTCATTTGCAGCGCACTTTTAAGATATACGTTATGTAATAGGGCTAAGAAACAAGATTCCACAAAACGGTGACATGACTAAGTGGTTTCTCAACTAGTGTGAAAAGAACCCACGGGGTAGAACTTTTAGGGTTAAAGCTACGAGTCACGCGTCCAGTCTCAGGGGATGGAACAGTTTAATGCATAGTTGCACTGATCGCTGGCCCTCGATTACGAGAATTAGAACAGGGAAATACTTCGGAGTGATGAAAGCATTTTTTTTTGCAAAGGACTGCTATTCTTCTTTTTCAAAATGTTGATATTTAGAAAATTATCGGCAACGTCCTTGTATGTTACGTCATAATTTAGTTTATATCCAAGCATTGTAATATTTCCACTAAGCACGTTCTGAAGACACTTGAACCAATGTAGAAAAAAATAATGAAAATTTAAGTAGGTCTTTAAAATGTGTGCAAAGAGGTAACGATTTTAAAACGGATGTGGTATTTTGAGGCCTTCTGGAGGTATACCCAAGTATATTAGTCTATTAAACTTCCTAACCTCGACTTTATGTCTTGGTCCATAAGTTTTATATTTGTTAAACGATACAGAGACCCAATAACAAATGTTTGAATAGATCCACTTGAAGACCGGAAAGCTCCGTCAGTTTTCGCGCGCGAATGATTTCGAATGAAACATTCATGTATATGGTATATCTTTTTAATAATATCATAATATAATACAATTAATAAGTGCCTGAATGGGACAAAGGGTATCGAATAACACTGGAACGAGGATGCTCGAAAATTTTGTATAGATTTGGAGTGGGCATGTGTCGGACGCTTTGTGACGGCGTAAGCGATATTGTACAGCATTTTTTGAGTGCATTCGTGACTGCTTTACTAATTTGTTGGCCACTTCAACTTACCAGGTATGATCTAGTATCTGTAATTAAAGTGAACTTGGTAATTGAGCTATCAGATTCCACTGCATCCCACTAGATATTTCAATTGAGCTTTAATGCATGTATCAGCAATGAAAATTACTTTTAGGTTCAATTGTAGCTACTCCAACATGTATCTTTCAAGGATAACGAGAAAATAAACTTTGTGGAATGTATAGTTATGGTTGTAAAATAAAGAGTACATACCTAACAGATCCTGCTAGAATAAATGTTAGAACAAGTATTCAGTTCACTAGGCGTAATATGTACCTAGCGGTATACAGACGATTGTCGTATAGTTTTTGAAATCGCTTAAACGACAATCCTGACTGACCGTTGTTTACATTTAAATGTCTATAGACTCGTAGATTGTAATATCTCTCATATGCTGTATAAAATACATCATTAGCCCGTCCAAGGCCACTTCTCCACTCCGTCAATCCTCACGCTGGGCATGTGGGTTGGGGGTCGCTAAGAACGGCCTCTGGGATCGCCTGCGCTGATGCTATTTTGCGATGGTGCTGCGATATTGCTGATATACCGATCAGCCAGCACCGGCTTTTGCAATTGTATATGTGCGTTTAAAGATTTTTACTACTAACATCCAAAGCAACCACTGCTACATCGCACGGACCGCGACACCAAAAGACCAGTCAAATATAACTTTCATTTATGTAATTTGGCAAGTACACACAAGTGCACTAGGTGGGAGCCGGAGCCTCGTTACCCGCCGCACTCAAGACGCCCGCACTCGTTGACAACCCGCTCGGAACAATTTGCGCACCCCTCGCAAATCGTTATCGATAATGAATTTGGTAAACGTTCAATGCGTTTGTGGTAAAACATTTTAAGGCTAAGTGGTCCCGTATACGAGCCCTAATTGCCCGAGTGAAAGCTGCATTGGATTTATCGTCCTTGCTTGCTGTTGCCCAAAAACGATTTGTCATGTTCAAACTTTCTTCTATACTTTCTCCAAATTATTACTAGTGCTAATGTTGAAGGATTATAAATCAGACAAAAAATCTAAACATAACGGAATAATCAATTGATATTTCTTATGGGAAGCTTGTTATAGTTCTGAAAAAATGAACCCACCTATATAGAAGAAATCATTGTGTAAGGAATTAATTATTCAAATTCATAAAAGACTGAGACACCTTGTTTAAGCGAAAGCGCGGTATGGCCAATGTATCCTTATTTCTAGTATTATAATTGCCTCTACTATTATTCTTTACCAAAGTTAAATAGTGTTTTCTTGCATACATAATATTTTCATAAATATACTGGCTAGGCACAGTCATAATTGTAATTGTTTTAAATAATACTCGTAGGGATTCCCGACATCGAATATCGTACATGGGTAGTACAGTCAAATACTGGTATGTATATACCTATAATTGTTGATACGGCAAAGGTCGGAATGATCAGTTAGTAGCATTCTATCCAATGGACCTTTTGCTTATCCCTATCCAATAAATACTGTAAATATTGTCGACAACACATATGTTATGTAGTCGCTAAGCAAAGAAATAGAAACGGCAATTTAGCAAAACATATTTCCATACGTTCAAGAGGGTCAACAGATAATGCATATGCAAATTAATTTACCCTTAAACAGAGGGTGGCTGGGATGTGTGAAGCTCAATCAAATAAATGTATCGCGACATGAATGGTTTAATGGGATTTCTGTATCATTGAGTTGTGGAAGATTCGGAGATTTATCTCGCGTTATACACACGAGATAATGGAACGGCTATGACAATGTCTTAAGTAGAAAGTGACGTATCTTGAGTTCTTTAAGGAGTATAAGATATAAAATAAATGAATGATAATAATTTTTATATGTATTTATTCCGAAACTGCTGCCTAAAACATGCTTCACCCAACTATTCTATATCGAATTGGCAAATACTGGCCTTATAATTAAAACGAATTAATTAGTAAATTAAACACTGAACAAAGGAGATAATGATGTTAACATGTTACAAGTGCCGTATATTGGTTTCGTAATACCAATAGCATTTGTACTAACGGAATTAGTTCACATTACAATAGTAACAATTGGAAACTCGAACCAACAGCCAACAATAGCGTTTGGGTAAACAATCAGCAAACGAAAGCTTTTATAACCGATACTGAACTCAAAAAACTTATACACCCAAAGAATAATATCTGTACTCAAAACCACACACACCGTGAGTTATGAAAAGAAAAACAAAATTAATGAATGCGACTAATTCGCAATAAAAATGCCACATGCGAGAGAACGTGAGGGGGGACAATTATAACAAATTAATAACGCGCACTACCCTTAAAACTCGAGTGGAGATTTGCATTCAATGGTATTCTCGCTTTTGTTGGTTATTTAAACTGAAATCAAGCGAAAACCAATCGTAAAAACCTTGTCAATCGAATTATAGTACCTCGTACAGAAAATATTCAGTTACGCCCTTACGCCACTAAGTGGTGCTTTAAGGGTCATCCGTCTCAAACAAAACAATGTGAGCTCTATCACAGCACAATAGAGTTGGAAATTGATCGCGGGATCCATTGTACGAAATCACTTGAATATTAAAAGTCTTGGTAATTATTCAGGAATCCATCCATCATTAATCACACCAGAGGGTGGGATGCGGGAAAACGATGTAAAAATGATTGTTGAAAAGATAAATTACAAGACCGGTGACGTTTATACGGATAGGAGCCACGTGTGGTTTTTTACAAGTGACACACAACATAACACACATACATTGTTAGTGAGATATATTGCGAACAGATTCTTGTCATTAGTGCAAATTTGAATAATTGTTCCGTATGCATCACAAAGGAAATTATTACAATTGGTATTGATATGCAGAAATAAAAAGTAGGAAGTTATTATTATGATTCCGGTAGGTAGTATTATGAACAGATTTTTGTCCAATTGTTAGTACAAATTCATTATATCTGTAGATCCACTGAAAACATTTAATTCAGTTTTTTCAAAGTTAATCTTCTTTAATATACAGATGTGTTTTATTTTTACAAAAATTAATGTTTCCCTTAACTAATCCACATAGAGCAGCGTAGAAATGATCACCTATTCCAAGATGAAATCACAGTTCACTTTGAAATAAAAATGTGTTGTGAAATTGCAATTTAATTAATACAATTTGATTTGTTGACATTCTCCTTAGTTTCAAAAGGGCATCAAGGACAAGGATTGACACTATCATCGTCATTATCATCAATTTTTGTCCTCCTATTGTTGGATACAGGACCGAGTACCCTATCAGTAAGTAGACTATACGATAATTAGTAGGTACTTACCACTTTCCAATGTATTACTATTATTATATTCATAACGCCAGCCACGTCACGGAGTGGGCAGAGTGCACCGAGTGCTGTATAACTCTAACCTTCCAGACCTGCCGCGCTTCTACATTCATTATTAGTTATTTAAAGAGGAACAATCAAGTTAATATCAAAACATGGAACAAGGGTAGCGGGTCCACAAAAGCTAAATAAATCGCTTTAAATTACTCGTAACTTTCACTAATATGGTCCGAGCCCGGGAATAACAAGCTTTCATCCTAAAACACCATGACAATGGGGTAAATAACCATCGGAACACCACAGAACACCATTAACCCGTTGTAACCGTCCCGAACTTTAACAATTAATACTGCGCCAATAATAGAAACTAAGACACAATGGCGCACACTACAAATTAATATATTCATACGTGGGTCAGCAACTGTAAAGAACAGCAATACAAAAGAATATATACTCTAAAACGATACCCTTAAAATCCAATTTCGCATGAAGAAAATCATGACATGTTCAATAATGGCAGATTCAAATGGAACTTTACCTTTATGTGGATAAAGATTCATTTTATTTGCAGGTATTATTGTAAACGAATATTTGCGATGTTTTTATCATTATAATTACGTGGAACAACAATACGAATGCGATTTTTATTGCCGCGAACATTACCAACGATAATACGATTCGCGACAGTTTAATCGCGCTCGATTGTAAACGGGTCTTTGTCCGATCTATGCATTAAGATTCATTGTGCCCCAAAACGTGTATTACATTCTAATTGAACATTTATTTGGGTTCCGCGGTCAGCGCCGTCGCTGCGGAACCGGTTGATGATTCGCTGAATTGTAACACACTGCTTTCATAACACAGGCGAGCAGAGGTAAACGGTAGGCAATCGAACGAGGTTCACTCTCGCATTTCACCAGTTACGATTTAGATAAAGAACATCCTATAGAATGCCCGGTGAGCCTTTTATCAAATTGCCCGTTGGATACTGCTTTTCTTAAATATTATTTACCTACTTATATTCTTACTATTCACTTAATTATATATATTTCGTACTTTAAATGAAATAATTGTTAAAAAACGACCACACCTACACGACCAACGAGGCAGTCTAATGAAATAATTGTTATTTTTTTATGTATAAATTTCTATAAGTTGTAGTTAAGACGAAATAAAAACTACGAATGAGTCAAAGTAAAATCGAAGTAACACCATTTATGAGCTAACCCTTTGACATAACGTGTATAAATAAGATTAAGTATTTAGAAGAAGTATTGTGTTCGAAAGCAATGTTTTTCCTACAACAAACACTTAAGAAAAAATACTTTTCGTATGTTCGTCCGTGTGTTTGTGTGTGTGGTTTTCTTTATACGGAATCCTATAACAATACGTAAGAAACTCGCTGATAATCAGTTTCGTAACTCATCTCACCTTCGACAAAACGCCATCTCCATACATCTCTGTCAATCCCAGCACACTAGTAGCTATTCACTATCATGAAACAAAACACACAGTCATTCAAATAAATCATACATTGACGTTAGCCAAAGGTTACTCGGACCTATCAACAAGAGTATTATGATGTTTGGTGTATTAGTGTATGTTTGTTCTTGCTAGGTGGAGTGACGATGAGCGCAAAGTGGCTGGCGGTGGTTGGATACTAAGAGCTGAAGATCGAGCTCAGTGTTCTGTTATTAGATAGGCTTGTGTCCAGCAGTCACAGGAATTGTTGATATTATTTTTGAAGAACAAAATTTTTTCTACATTATCTAAATATTCAATAATAAATCTAGATTGATACCAGGTTCGAAAAAAAAAGTCACGCCTTTAATCCCCGAACAGGTAGGTAGAAGATTTGATATTTTTCGAAAACAAAATTATTTCTACATTGTGTAAATATTCTACGATAAATCTGGAATGATATCAGGTGTGAAAAACATAGCGTCACGCCTTTAATCCCCGAACAGGTAGGTAGAAGAGTGCTGTATACATCCGCGTTTCCCCATTTACATTTATGTCCTACTATGGAATGACGAGTGAGCTTATACAAAGGGCACAAACTCAGGCTCTGAACCAATATTACAAAACTTAAGACAAATCTAATTTTCACGACCCGGGATTTGACCCTAAGACGTCTCGATCAGCAGTCAAACTTATACCAACTTGACCAATGAGACAGTCAATGTTAAAACTGGTGTTTATTTATTACATTGAAATGTAGAATATTTTTTGAAATACATACACACGGGAGAGCGGCAACTAATTCATATGTAGCGCGCGACACGGGCACGGAGACGTGGTCTAATATGTGCTTAGCTTTGTAAATGCTTGGCAGAGACAAGTTTCACCCCCGTCTTCGCGTATAGGGGTATTATTATCATATGTTCACGGCGGGCCCCACGCCGGGAACGCAGAGAGCACAGAGTGTTTTTTTTAAATAAATTTAATCTAGCAGGTGGCCTACCGGATAGCAAACGGTCAGAAGAGTTGCCGATGCAATGCGTTCACGCCATACAAGGTAAGCTCGTTTCACGCCTTTCTTGAAAAACTCCGTCAAAGTGGCAATTGTTTCTTCTTCGCAGACCTGACGCGGTCCCACTTGGTTCGTCCCAATCACTGCCCATACTGTCATTTAATGACAAAAATAAATAATTTTCCGCATTGATACGAAACATTTGACAAACAAACGGCAATTCTCTCACTAATGTACGAGTATGTTACAGAAAAATCGATAGTATTAAATTCTAAGCACAAGTCGCCTCGAAATAAGGGCTTTCAATACGAGAAACACACAATGAAACGCATGCCTTATTTCTATGTGCTTATTGAACAGCTATTTTATTTTATTTCCCTCTGATACATTGTCAAAGGAGGTGGGATACCCAAACATACTGTATGCTCGGAGACTGTCCTCATTTTTCTCAAAATGTACTGACCAATTAACATGAATACTGAAAATGGAAACTAGGAATGTTATATACTACTAGACGTGCAGCACGAGACTACTTAAAATTAATGCAAAATGTGCAATGCGAGTAGCTGTTTTTGAAAATTGGCTTAGCATTTTAGATGTTTTGGGCTAATTTAAAATTTATTTAATTAAAGAAGTATACCAGGACCGTAGCAAGCGGAAATTCTAAGTCTCTACTTACTCCTGTAGGAGCTAGACATGACAATATGCATGTATAAATTCTGAACCAAATACGTAATGATAATTCAAAAATCCGAAGGTTGGATGATAAATATTTTGTCCCGATATCGATTCTTCAATATGGCAACCCTAAGAGGGAGTAATCCCTCCGTACGTGAATATCGCCCTCTTGGAAAATGAATAAGAAATGTTTGGAGAATTTTGTTTTTCCGGATTAGAGCCGCGCCCGTTTGTGCTCGTCGCGTTCAAACTCCTTCTCCGATTCACACAGTTTTCAACTTTTCATTTCGAGTATACATTTCATGATATTTGAAAATTTAAGATCTTCGTTTGGTAATGAATAAAATATTAATAATAGTAAAATATTGGGATATGGTCATCTGATTGGAAATAGGCTTAAGACGGTGTGTAAAAATGGTTGTAGAGCGAACACCATCACCAAACACCAAAGAACAAAGAACAAGAATTTAATAATTTTAACAGCAGTGTAAGCAGTATTTTAAAAACGTTGATAACAATCGATACAATGAATTAAATTCTAATGAATTGTGATTATCGTGACAGTGTTAGGACAATGATATTTAATATATCTATCACTTTAATGATTAAATAATATACATATAAATAAAAATTATAAATAAAATTGTAAAGTTTAACTAAACTGCTATTTAATCTTTGAATACCATTTTAACAATGCATCTAAAAGCGTAGACTCTACATAATGCTGTTACATTAAAATTTTCATATTTAAATTCTTCGTAGCTATTGTCAGTGTACCGAAATAGACAAATGGTTTCTTAACATCAATTTTATAAAACCCAACAAAAGTAAATAGCAAATCTAATCATACGCCAATTTACAGTATTTGTGATCAATTCATAGATAGATCTCATTATGCATTTTTGAAAAGTTCACAAAATCGGTAATTTCGTAACAAACACAACAACGGTTGAAACTAAAAGAAATCAAAAGATTACGTATAAAAGGATTGGTAAGTCTATTATCTGATCGATAAATATGAGCTGTATGCGATAAACAAGCGATTTATATTCCTCCA
The DNA here is from genome assembly GCA_018246595.1 of Mimoniades nurscia nurscia. NCBI lineage: Eukaryota > Metazoa > Arthropoda > Insecta > Lepidoptera > Hesperiidae > Mimoniades > Mimoniades nurscia. The sequence goes on along the minus strand of DWFO01001151.1, from coordinate 5,759 downwards.
AAAATAAATCTCGCTCACAAGAATATTCAATTATACCAAGTGTATAATAGCACTTCATTGTTATAAGATTTAATATTATTGGCTGTAATATTCAAAGGAAACATCTACACCTCGTAAAGTTCCTCATAATATTTTCGAACTCACAGCGGCAGACTGCGATCTTAACCTTTTTATTTTGAAATTAAACCCGTACCCAACATCGGAACAGTGAAAGGATTACTGGAGATGATAACTATGATGATGAGGTGCGGCTTGTGAATTACAGTTATATCCTCGATTACATAAAACAAAACTATTATAGAAATATTGAAACGCTGTTTTTATATTTTTTTACAATTAACGCAGAGATCGTAGCTACGTATAGATATAGTGGGAAATATTAAAGTAAATATTTCTCGTCGAATCTATCATCTTTAATTAACATTCGATAAATTAAAATGATGTATATGAATTAATTGATAAGTATTTGGTTACGATAAATGGTACAGAAAGTATTTCAATATCATAAAACAGCTTAATCAGTTATCTACTTCTCTATGTAATAGTGATTACAGTATCAACACTTACTCGATTTTAATATTAATTTGTATTTAATTCGCTTTTCTCTTATAATTTTACGTACGATACCCTCAATATCAATAAATTGTCTTTTTAATGATAACAATTTCAAGAACAAGCCATTATTGTGTTTCTCGCGTATCGTCGAACATCGGACGCCGCGAGCCTCAATGTAACTGCGCCTTTTGAAAGAATACAAAAAGCTACCATAGCTTTGCTTAACTAACTATTTAAGCAACACTTCGGCTTTAATTAATCTTGACAACGCCTTTGTTGACAGAATAACGATTTATCATTTGAATACCGAAGTATTCTGTACCGTTCATCGGAATCTACTTACAATCGGCACACATTTTTTTTAATGTACATAGATTATAAAAATATTTTAAACGAAATCTAAATACATATGTAGTGCCGCTATGGTATGAACGCTGCTAAAACTGTATAGGGTTTGAACCCTATTAGAACAAATTTTTGTGTGCATTATGAAATGCTGTTTTACTATTATATGCTTTTAATTTATATATTTTATTTAAGGTGCAGGAGGAATCTACATAACCAGAGGAATTATTTAAAAATATTATAAGTTACATTCAAATTGGTTATCACAATAAGAAAAGGATACTCCACATCGGCCCGTTATAAAAGTTTCGAACGAAACTGCGACGTTATTATAACGGCATACCTTTCGCGTTATTATAACTTTATATAACGAGAATGGACTTCGTGTTATATATTATAATATTTATTCTTCCGACTTCCGGCTACGAACCTCCGTTCATACGGCGTATCGAATCGTACCTAATAATACTGAGGGAAGCATTCAATTATTTGCCAGTCCATGGCATGATTGCCTCTCGTCTGGCCGCCTGGACCGAAGTCCCACAATAAAATACATCTGAATAAATAACATTGGCATTGTGATATTGCACAATGTATATTAACCAAACGTTACGGAACTCACAACGATAGCTGATAGAGTTGGATACATTGATCTGTACTGAAAATTAGAGATATGAAGGAATTTATCAGAGCACTAATATTTAGAGTTGGAACACTAGTTACGTTTAGTAAATGTAGAGTAATTTTCTCGCTAAATATAATTTATTTCGTAAATATTATTTATGGAAGTTAACCAGGATTTAAATTAAATAACAGTGGCTTTTGATTAAACTTATTCATTTGCATCTAGGAGATAACATTAAGTTGCTCCTTATTCAATAAATATATTTAAGTCCATAGTTGCTTTACGAAATAATTCTCCAATTGACTTTCAAACAGATAAATCTACTTCATAAATTAACAAAGAACTCGCCAAAAGCCCTCCGAGGCCCTAACTTATACAATTACCTAGCGGACTAATGATTAATTCAAAAGTCGTTTGCATCCTTTAAAAACACACCCACGGAACACGCGGTTTAACATCTTATGAGGGACTTGAGTACGAACTGTGCACACATAGGATAAGATTCGAAAATTTATAACGTTATTAAATTGATTTATAATAGTAATACTAATTTTTCACAGAAAAGTCGGGATTTCGCGTTTCCGGTCCGTTGGGTCTTTGATGTTGTGATCCTGGCTGACTGAACTTGACCGTCAGCTGGGGATTATAGATTCGATTCCCACGCCAGTCAAGTACCTATAATATGTGTGCTGAGCACGTGTACTCATTACATTTCTGAGAGTATAATAATCTATACAATCATGTATTTAGATATTTGATATATGGATCTATAGTACGTAGATAAATATAGTAGGTACATATTTAGTATATCAATACTTAGTTACCAAAGACAAAGACAAAGACAAAACCATTGCACAGCCTCTGCTGAATTCGGAATCAGGTGGCCGTATGTGCAGTATCACAAGATATTATTAATATAGATATATTATTTAAATTAAATTTCATTAAAACTACATTAAAGTTATTAAAATAATATGGGTACATTACTCATAAGTTTGTATCTATTTTTAAAATAAACTCGGTAATTCTGCCTACCCCATAAAGAACGTGATATGATAATAATAATTTGAATCAAAGGTTTCTGTTATAGATGAACCTAATTAGCCTACCATTTTAAAGATAAAGTTCGCTGTTTTAGTGGCCAAAGAAATCGCTAAGGTAAGAATGAAATAAAACAATCAGATCCGCAAACGCCCCCTACCGGAATAATGGCGTCGTAATTATTAAATTGAAAACCATGTTCTGCCAACAATGACAGAGGGGAGCGAAGGAGCCGACCAGTAACGGGTTTCTATGCGCAACCGATCGAAAAGTATTGCTGGAGTACTTTCTGCAAAGTAAAATTGTGTTATTTACAAGATCAATGTTCATAATATATTATCTTAACATACACGTACAGTTACAGAAGATTTTAGTATAGTTACTAACGGACCCAATCGATGTATTTTAGTTAAATTAAGGACATCATGTTATCTTTCGTACATTACCTTTGTTACTTTAAAATGTTTACCACAAAATACGTACTTTAAATTTAATACGAGTACTATTATTTTTATAATACCAACTTACATAAGCAGCAATCTAATAAATTTCACTACTATTGTTATAGAAATTCATTAAAAATTATTATAGGTACTTACGTTAAAAACGTTGCAATGCATGACGCTTAATTGGTTTAGACTTGTACTTAAGTAAAAATGCTGCGTTAGATAAACTGAGAAACACATTCATAAGTAGGTAGTCGCCGTGTAAAGATTTTTTTTTCAGTATTTCCTACTAACATCTTACTCGGAAAGCATCATCGCGAAACATAACATCATAACATTATGTTAGGTAATTGTGTAACTCTTACAAACAAATAACCGACATGTTTAAAATTACTGAACCACATTAGTACTGCCACTGAACTGTGCTTAGAATAGCTTAAATCTGCCTGTTGATACAAAACACAGATTGAGAAAACAAAAGACTAAATAATTATTTGATAACAATTTGGAACAATATAGATAAACGATTGTTATTGCGCCGGAGGACACCAAAATTTGACGATGTCAACTAAATATTTCAGATGCTGGTAGATGGGAGAGTCAGCACCCCAAAACCAACGCCTCAGTGCGAAAGAGTGAGTGATGAATGTAAAACCACGTCAGCTTTGTAAGGATAAAGGTTTCTGGCACTATGTATTCTCTGCCTACCCCATAACGGACGTGACGTGACTAAATGATAATAGTAGACTTGAAAATTGCACGTTTATAATTTTCAAACAGCTGTAAAAAAACAACAATGACGAAAATACATAATTACATTATTAATCAAACTTTGTGACTTGTTTGTGAAAACGTAACCTTTTAGTAGGAATACGTAAAATTTTAGAAGCCACGTAAAGTCGAAAACAAATTATACAAAATTTTAAACTTAAGGGAAATTCTCAAAATTAATAAGCCGCGTCTCTGCGTATTTAAATCCTTAGGCGCAATAACATAATATTAACAGAGTGCCAATAGAATTTTTCTTAGATGTTTCTCTTAATCTATCTCTATATGTTTATTAAGTGTACCTATATGTATTCATTTTCCTTTTTTACCTATGTATGTATAGTAAATTATTTATCACATTATCGGAAACAAAACACCAATAATGGTAAAAAGCATTCATTCCGCATTCGAATACAATATTTTGTTATTAAATCTAGCCTTCTATATGACAGAATTTTGATGCAATAATACTCTTGTATATTGAAAGTGTGTACCGCGTTTGTCATCCGTTCACCATTCAGCGCCATCTAGCGATAAATCTTTATGAGACGCAATTTATAAGACGGTAACTTTTCCTTTACAATAAACAATTGATTAGTCCTTGCAGCAATTACGTTTGTGAGGTATACCTGGCACTTAATGCACTTTGTCCACTGCGTAAGAGATCGAATGTGACGAGATTGTAAAAGAATAAGTGGCATTTTCGTTTTCATTTATCATTAAATCATACTTAAATAAGTTAAGTAAAATGTAAGAGAGTAAAAAGCAGCGTTCTACTTATAAATATTCTTGATCGAACAGAAGATTTATAACAGAAATAAAACTTTTACCGAAATTATTTAGTTGGCAATATTATAGTTAAAATTTAATAAAATATACCTCAGCTATTGTATTAATGATACCTAGTCTATTCTAAATAGTAATTTTAGTTAAAACTAAATTTTTAATATTACTGTTTACGATTATAATGTGAAATTTATTTTCTTGCGTAATATTTAGGTACAACTTACTTTGCCGTTGGAGGTCGTCGTCGGATATCAATTTAACTTTTTTTTTAAATTCTTCACTGTATTACTTATCTGTCTTTAATTGCGATTTGTGGTAAGATATTTCATCTTTACGTATTAGTTTCACCCTAAAAAGCATCGTCGTTAGAGAATATATATGGTTGACGACTTATATTCTAAGGCAATCGCAAGGCAGAATTCTTATCTGAGGGACGCGTACCCATAAGGGAATGATACAAAGGATTGATTACTATGACGACGATAAAAGTTAACTAAACAGTACACGGATACGACAAGTCTCATATAAATATGTGAGAGAGCTTAATTAGTACAAGAAAACTATGAACTATTCTTAACATAAGAAATGATGTTACAAAAACGTTGTTATTAACCGACTTCCAAAAAAGAGGAAGTACTCAATTCGACTGTATTTTTTTTTGTTGTTACATCAACATTAACATCGTATGTTACAAGATCATTGTTAATGTCAAGAATATGTCAACAGAATTAAAAATAAGGTAAAGATTTAACTTTTGTTTTTTTTTTCAAATAACTAAATGATAAATTTAATAGTAGCCAACTAATTAACTAAGTACTCATAGCCAGCGTTTAAAAGCACCTACAATATTGAAAACGTTAGTTTTACTTACCTATAAATAATTAACTTCAAAGTAAGTTCCCAGATAGTAGTTATGATGGAGTTAGCTTATAATGGTCATTAGATACCCTAATATAAATTTTTATCCCCTAAGGATTATATAAAAAATAGTTTAAAGTATATATTTTTATTCTGGTAGGTATTGGTAATGAGCCTAAATATATGTTTTCGTCAAATATTAGCAATTCTTTAACTCATCCACTAAAGCTTTCCAGGTCTGGCACAACCTAAAAAAATGAAGAATACAAATAACAAGATTCATCAATTGACATCAGTTCATACTTACGATAAGTAAAATCTGTCCCCATTTTAAT
>DWFO01001150.1:0-16768 GCA_018246595.1 Mimoniades nurscia nurscia | reverse complement strand
GACCCGGGAATCGAACCCGGGACCTCCCGTTCGGCAGTCGCACTCGCAACCAACACGACCAACGAGGCAGTCAATTTTAATACATAAATTTCGACAAATAATTTTTTTTTTCTATTGATATTATCATGAAGTGTATATAGCTCTAAACATTGCAGCACGACAACGTCCGTGTAATATTTTATAATCTGCACCATACACCGAGCACATATCCAGGCTCCGAGCCAGTACTAGAAAATGTAAGTTCGAGAATTCAGTAGTGCCCGACCCGGGAATCGAACCCAGGACCTCCCGTTCGGCAGTCTCACTTGCAACCACACAACCAACGAGGTAGTCGAGGTAGGTAATATGAACTATAATTATACATGTTATTTCATATATGCCTTCTGCAGTCGGGGACAATTTACAATGTCCCTTGTTACATCCTCTTTCTATTTATTGATTTATAGAGGGACAAGAATAGTATCTGCGTTGTGAACTATTCTGGACTTTGATTCTCACGATTGATGGAGTCGTCGTGAGAAGGATCTCATTATGATGTCACTAAGATCAATTTCGGTGTAATTTAATTGGAACGTTCCTTAATTTCGTACGTTACATTAATTATTCTGAGATTCGTAATTGAGTTTAAATTCAAAGATTGAAAATTTCTTCGATTCAGATACATAGTTTCTAGTTTTTAGTTTTCTAGTATTTAGTTCTGATTTTTAGTTTCTAGTTTTCTAGTATTCTTTATAATATAACATAGAATATTCAAATCCCAGCGACAAGATTATTAACAATGTTATTTTGTTATGGAATATATTTAAAAGACAAGTACACAAGATGCAGTATATGAATCATTTGAGTTGCGCTTGGTAAACTACGTGGAGTCTTGTCATTACTGCCAGTTTTTAAAAAAGTTTTTCATCAAGCGTTTTGCCTGTCATTACATAAGGAGCCGAAACAGAGTTTAGTGTAAACAGTGTTTAGAGTAACAGTTCAAAGTGGCTCAACGGGACAAGGAGTGAGCTATGCTCAGAGTGTCTGTTAGGGATAAGATCAAAAATTAAAGTATTACACAGAGAACCAAAAGTATCGACATAACTCAAATAATGAGTTCGCTGAAATGGCACTCGGTTGGATATATATGCTGAAGAACTTAAAACCCGGTGATGTAGTCAAGTTCTTGAGACCGCGGGCCTGCAAACGTAGTGAAGAACGCACTCTGGCCAGTTGGAATTACGATCTGCCGAAGTTAGCATGCAAAAATTTAATTCGAGAAGCTGATTATAGGGGACGATGCTGCTTACAGAGGAAGACCTGGAACCAGCAGTAGACTTGAAGGAATAGGTTGATGATGATAAATAATCTCCGAAATATATCCGGCTGTAAAGTGAACTTGACATCATCTATATCGTACAGCAAAGCATTATAAAAACAGTGATAGTGAAGAAGTGCAAATATTTATATTAAGGTATCTATCCTAAATCAATCCTCAAACTGCCTCTTAACGGATTGGCTGATATTAAGACTTCTTGCATGGAAAAAGCTTGTTGGCTGAAGTACGACATAAGGTCCGGTCGTACAAACTAACGACACGATTACATTGCCTTATAGGAGGGCAAACACACCCGAGTTCGGCAGGAGTGACGTTAACAGAACACGGAACTGTTGTTATCCTCGCAATACATTTTCATTTTCAAACTCCCTTAAAGCTCACCTTATGGATGATAGTGTAGTTTGGGGACCCGTAACGACCCATACTGCTGGATGGCTCGCTTCGAATTGAACCGCCCATCCCCCCTCTCAAACAGATTATGTCATGTTTAGCAAGAGCACGTGTAAAGGGGCAATGTTCCACGGTCGAAGTGCTTAGCATAAGTTTTGTACAAATATAGATTTACGAATATTGTTGGGTGTTTCTTGTTGGCTTTAGGAATTGAGATTTTTTTTCTGTGCCTAATGGAAGTTCGCTAAAGTTTACTAATAATAAGAAAAGTTATTATTTATGCTTGTGCGTACATTTTTCGTGTTGGTTGCAAGTGCGACTGCCGAACGGGAGGTCCTTGGTTCGATTCCCGGGTCGGGCATAACAAAAAAAAATTTTTTAGTAGTGGCTCGGATTCTGAATATGTGCCCGGTATATTATCAATAGGGTCACCACCTATTCCATTGTGGGACTTAAAAAGTAACTGGTGAAACGTGGGAATGTTCTACATTCCTCTGTCTACCTCTTCGGGGATTACAGGCGTGAAGTTACTTTACTTTTTTTTATTATCCAGTGAATGTTGTAACTTTTTACGTTCTTCACGTTTTTACGTTTTTCAAGGCTGTACTTTTGCGGAGGGACAGGCAGAAGAATGTAGTACACTCGTACGAGTTATCACCTGTGTTATACGTTTCGCGATGGAATAGAAGGATAGCCTATTGCCGAGCATCGGGTACCAGGCTACACTGCGGCTGAGAGTTACAAGTTAACAAACCCACGGGGAATGATGACAGCTAAAACTGTTTATTTTATTTTATGACATCCTTGCGTTTGGCTGCGATGATTTAAAACGGAACGATTTAAAACGAGAAATGATTTAAAACGGAACTTCGATAGATACTAACGATTTTCTGTTATAAATTCATGAATCTGTTATAATGTAGGTGTGAGTAAAGTTTAAAAGAAGCAAAAAATTAAACAATTATATATTATGAAGGTCCCAGCCCTAGTAACGGGGCACATCGCAGTGAGAGGGTTATCCGGCTAATGTATGTAAAATGAGATGACACCGCGCTCAGCTTGTTGAATTAGGCGCGCGCCACTACGCTGATTTCCCCACAGACTGTCGATTCCTTTACCTTGGAACATTCACTGCACTACATGTAATTAAATATGAAATTTTAATTACCTAATATATGAGGCGCTGATGGCTATTTCATAAGCAATCTAGCTTTGTGAGATATTAAAAAAGGTTTCGGTATTTGGTTCTGTGCTATGTCTCATATAAATAAAACTTTCTCTGTCTGATTCATTTACAATTTTTTGCCGGTTTGTTAAGGAATGTTATGGATAAATAAAAGCAGAATTGACAGACAGTTGTTTATTATCGTTACACCACGACGTCAGGTCCTTTGGTTTTAGGCAGAGTGTACGTTGTGCCAAATATTCTCTTTCTCTATTCTTATAGACCTGACAGGCTTCTTCCACATTTATCTCTTTCTTCATATACGCACGTCGGTTTTGAAGATTTATTTATAAGCTACTATTCAATACAATGTATACAATATCTGTCACTCTATGAATCATTTACATTTTTACCGCTAAGTGATGATAAGCTTTACAAAGGCAAATAAGAAAAAGATGAATAAAGATATAAATAAAAAAATTAAAAATTATTATATTCGTCTGTCTCAAATATCTATCTAACCACTTCTGTAACTAGATATCATTGTTCACAAATATTGGTAAGCTTGTGATACAGGCGACTCAAAGCAAAGTACTTATTATCGGATCTAGATTACACAACGATATATTATTACTTTTCAATGATTTATTGTTTACTGGAAATGTTTTCAAGTTCTTAATGAAACAAGTGCTTTTACCAATATCTGAAACTTGACTAATATCAATGCCGACGGTTTCAATTATATGTAGATTCTCTATTATACACATGTAGAGTCAATTACAAGTAATGTCTTATTGGTTGTTTAATCATCAATAGACATTATGCGCATTTAGTCAAGTACGGACTCTGTAGATACGTGCCGAATGACTCTTCGTTCATATACTAACCAATGTCTACATTAATTTGTCCCACATGCATATTGTATAGCATGCTCGTGTTATACACTACACTGTTAGACTAAGATTGTGTTAATCAATTGATCGTATTACAAGCAACATGTTCAAAGCACTTGATACAAAGACGTGCGCCCTGGGGAAGCGCCGACGATCTCAATTGGACTATGCCACGAGTGTGTTATAATTAATTTGTAGCATATGTAGTATTGTACTATTGAAATTACAGGATGCACTACATTTTATCGGTACTATATTAAATTGTAAGTATCATTGGAATTCACTTCATATATCACTTCGATGAATAATCCATTCTCCTTTTATAAAGCTATAAATGCCTAGAAAAACCTTCCAGAAAAATATAATTTTTTTAATAAGTCAATAGTTTTTTAATTTCTACATTTGTTTTACACGTGTATCATAACACGTTTTTATGCGCATTAATGACTCCTCGGGTAGCCTGTATTAAACTTTTTGTGGTTTTGTATAATAAAAACACCTCTCGTTTGTCTTACCAGCTCAGCTACTGGAATATAATATATTCGAGGTGAATAAAAGTTATATCCAACTCACGCAGAACAAATATAATTTTTGCATGTAATATTTACCGCAGACGTCACTGCCATTACATTAAAGTGGAACAAGATCCGTTTTAGCTAGTAAGGTTATTTGAAAGTAAGTAATGTTTGTTTGAAAATAAGTTAATAAATTAAATCAGTGTCTAAGTTGGATTGTAAGCCGGAAGCTACGAGTTTAAGTTTGTGAGTAGGAACTAGTCGCAAGTTTCTAACGAGACGGCGCCGGCTAATTTGTTTGCTTATACGAATGCCCATTTCTATTAACGACTGATACGACTAAGTGCTAATAATACTGGTACGTAAGATAAATGTATTTTACATTATATGAATAAAGTCGAAATTGTGATCATTATAACATAACATCATTATCATCATATTGCAGTCCATTGCTGGGCACAGGCCTCTGCTGAGGCTTCACGCTCGACATGTGGGCTGCAGACGGCAGAGCACGGCGTCTCACACGGAGACGGATCAAGCCATAATCTGTCACGCTTGACAGGCGCAAGTTGACAGAATTCACACGCTGTACAGAACATTATGAAGAACTCTAAGCTGTGCAAGTATTCTCCGGTGTTTCTCTACACTGGCACAGCAAGTGATTGTAACGCTTTTAAAACGCACATTTGCACGAAGCGGCTGAACAGTATTCTATTAGGCTATCACTGCTCACCAGTTATAATAATTAACAGCAGTTTATGTACGTTGAGTGCGCGTGGCGTTCGGCGGAGACGTAATAGAATTTGGAGAAACAAGCGCGCTCGCGAGCTAAGCGCCGTTCGTCGAGGTTGCCATTTAATTCCCCCGCGATGTAGATAGAGCACGTTGCCATTTGCGCTCGCCTCGCTTCCGTCGTCCACCACATAATTTTTATGATACACGCTTAAAAAATACACAAAAATAAAAGTGAACTGGATTACGGGAACGACATTTGGGAAAGTGGGGGTTGGTTTTGCGAAAGCTTTGATAATGTAACTATTTGTTTACATAACAGTATGTTGTAAGTTAAAAATCTAGAAGTAGACTATCTCAGTCTACTGCTACTGCTACTGCTACTGCTAGGTTGATGATGATGATAAAGAGGTGATGGTAATGCAAAGATGATCATGATTATGATAAGAAAATGTAATAGCTCTGTTTGAACACAAAATGTACCGATTACCCTGGAACAACTTCCTGTTTTATTTTACTGAACAATTTACTGTTATTAATTTTAGTCTATTTTAATTAAGTCTTCTAAATACTCCTTGTATCAGGTTTGTAAGGATCGATATACATATTTGGTACACGCCACTCTTAGCTTATCCCGTAAGAAACTTGCTGGGTGATGTAATAATTTATAATGGTATTTTTATGCCAAAATGTAAGATTAAAAAATATTTTAACTAATTTTCTACCCAATAGTACATTGTCTGTCAAGCGCATCCTTGACTTTTTTCGTCAAGTTAACGAAGCTTCCGGGCTTTCAATCAACCTCTGATCGATTCGTTTTTAATATGACTCACTGACCTGTTGGCCCGATGGTGATTAATTCTTGGCTATTGCGTTTTGGGTTGTAAGTTCGATTTCCGTTCAAGACTAACTTTGTGTAAGAGCGCAAATATTTGTTGTGTTTGGGTGTATCAGGAAAAAATATTGGGAATTCAAAGCATTTAAGCAATTAAGTAAATTTGTTAACACAAGAAATGAAACGAAGTTTAGCACATAAATTTCATGACGTTCATTCGTTTCATTACCCTTATTCGGAATAGAAATTAGTTTATAGTAATTTGCAAAAAATTCTAATAATAATATCACATATTGTAGCCACTGTTACCATAGAAAATATATCTAAAGCACTAAATACACAACTCGATCACGCAACGGAGTCCATAGAACGGCCCTTATGTCGCTAATCCATTATCGTAGTAAGTCAAAAAGGTATAACCGAAATTCAATAGGGCATTGCATGGGACGGCGCTCGAGCAACTACGCTCAGGGGCCCCGTAACGGCGTGTCCGACGCATTATGAAGCTGTAATTAATTATCTAACTTCACAAACCCTTCTCGCTACTGCCTCATCGATCGCTTTACCCTTTAAGCAGTAAATTCCAAAAGGATGATCCAGTTAATGGCCTATTGGTTTCACCATTGCCAATATTTTACCAACGAACGACCACCCCAAATAGTTTAAGTCTCGCCAAAATAGTCCACTAAGTTTCAAATTACACCTTAAATTAGGTGCTCAGTACCAAAACAACAGCTAAAAGTCTCAAACATTATCGTAAAAGTAAGTAAAAATTACAGTGCCCATTAATTGCAACCCCCTTACGAACCCAATTAACTTTTTGTTTAAAGCTGTCATTAATCTGATAAAAAGTAGATATAAAAATCATTACACTCAGTACTCTGAATCACTGCGGGTTTTTGTAAAAAAATTCTTTCTGTTGATAAAAGACGAAATTCAAAGTTAATCTTTCGAGAAATAAAACTCTGTAGAATGAAAAATAAAGTAATGGAGCAACAGTGAAAGAAGTTTCAGAACATCTGGTGAAAATCTTTAGGAACATTTAAGTGTCGATAAAGCAGCTGAAATATATGCACATTGTATGAAGGAATCTAGCGACGTAGGTGAGGAGAAAGTTTGAAAAGGCATATCTGTCGCGGCGCAACCGACCACTGAAAGTAAGACATGTTTGGAAGATTCTCGCTCGACTGCCAAACTTGTAAGAGAAACATTGCATGACTGTAGACAGCGCTTGTCTCCCGCCGACAACACTTTACCATCCACGATACGATGCATCCCGAAACTTGAGTACATTACTGTTTGTTTCAAATTATTTATTTTTAACTCTTAAATTTTTTATTTGTGATATCATGCTTCTAGTTATATGTATATCGATAATTAACTTATTAAAAATAAAATATTAATTTAACCAGATACTTCAAATATACATACAAATCAAAATTTTAATATTTGTTAAACATTTGAAATAATTACACTTTTTATCGGAATTTTTACTTTCCTCGAGAGAAACCATTTATCCAAAAGAAAAGAAGGGTCATTAAATAAATATCCCTCAGTCGAAACTTTGTGTAACTTTCGTTGACTTAAAGAAAAAAAACAGAACAAAAGCTACGGTTTCATCTTAGACTGATTATCTATTTCCGAGGAAAAATTGGTGGTCCTCGTGAAAATACTAAGTTGGAGAATTTTTCTTACTTCTGTGAATATGTTCTTCCACCAGGTACCGTTTCAATGTTTATGTGCATGTAGCGGCGCGCTACTTACTGTAATATGAGCGCGCGCCTCACATGAAAAATGCTGAACACGCATAATACCACAAGCACCGAGTATAGTAAATAATAGACTACGTCACACGCGTCATACTGAGACTGGCCAATCAGAAGACGCATCCTCAAACGCGCTATCGAAGCTCCAAAGAATTACAATAATTACAGTATATATGTAGTAGAAGATCCGAAGTTAACATTCGGACCGCGAGTTCCAGGCAATGACATCGCAACAAATACTTGTGCTCTTCACACTAATATTTATTATGGGTGGGTATCAAACCCACGACCTCCGACGCAACAGTCAGTTTCACTAACCACTGCCTCAACCGGCCAGTCGGGCTTTATCACATTATTTTAAGCATTATGGTCAGCAATAGTACAGTTTTTAATCATTCGACAATTGTTTTTCAAAAAGTCTGTTTCCAAATAGCTTCACAGTTATTTCTTTTTTTACAGTTGAAACGAAAACACGAATCAAAGCTCAAATATTAAAGTAGAAGTGAACGTAAGCCAATATTTCACGTGTCACGTTATTTGCGGAGCGGTCTCATGGTTTTAAACGGGAAATGGATTTTGCATTATACAGAAGTTCCTAGCAGGTTCCAATACGAACAAAGCCGTATATGTCAAAATCAATTTTCACGTTTACAGGTCGCTATTTTGAGATGTCTGGCCGTCTAAGTATCGTAGCTCAGGAGTTAGATCGTTTTAAGCTTCCAAGTTACTTCCACTGAGAATAAGCCTGCTTCAGCTCATTGCTGGATATAGGCCTCCCCTGAAGAGCGCCAGTGCAAGACGGGGTTTAGAACCCTGTAGGCCCCATATACGTAGATGTTATTCAATATACGGACAAGTTATTCAATTATACTCAGTCTCATTTTCAATCTTCATTATTTGTAATTTATTATATCACGTACTTTTTAAAGCATCACACAATATTCAAATGATAATGGAATTAAATTGCCTCTGTATCTCGCACTATGCACACACACTCACCCATCTACAAATACCTTGCACGGGTTGGTTCACGCAATCTTTTAGTTCAACGAATATTTACAATGGACGTACTAGGTTGTCAGATTTCTGCTAGTTGCTTGTATTGTTCTTCTTTTTTTAATGGAAACTATCTTTTTGTATATCTGTGGTGGCAGGATGAACTGTCGCCAGGTCCGTAGGAATACTTAATAACATAGAAATAATAAAATTGGAGTACTTGCAAAATTATTATAGAGAATATTCAGATAATGGTTTATGGGAGAGTTACAAGTGTCCGATATACATAGGTGTGCGTAGATTAAGCGAGTAATGAATGTAGAAGAAGCACGTCAGGTCTGTAAGGATAGAGATATCTGACACTTGCTGCTCGCTGTTTACCCTGTAATTAGCCTAGCCTGACGGTGTATTAAATATAGTGAAAATCGAGGCAATAATATGGAAACAAAAATGGAAAATGAGAGAGGCTCCCGGTCGGTTCGTGAAGCTTCTATTTGGGGAGCGACAGGCTGCATCAAGTTCGGCCGTCGGTCGCGACGGGCTAAATGCAGCCAGACTGCAACGACACCGATCTGCACTTTGGCCGCTGAATTTTTAATACAGTAAGTTATTTCGGCGTGAAGCGCCTAATTAGCTTCTGCCACTCGCTGCGACAGCGGCTGTGTATATTTAGCTACAGAATTCGCTCACGCTCTTAGCTGTGTAGTTGATTACGGCTTTTAGCCCGACTGGAAATAAAGTTTTCCAGTTTAATACAAATATCGTATCAGTGTAGTGATTTATTTCAGAATATTTTGCTTAATGTATGGAGCATGTATTTAAAGGTAAAGCAGCGTGGAAAATTTGGTATTCTATTATATTATGTAAATTAAACTTATAAGTTGACATACAACTTTCAAGTAATTATAACTTGGTGTTAGAAAGCGTATTTTATATTTCTAATCCGTTTCTCTTCTTTGGTTTTTGGGGCTTCTTGACATATAGGATAATTTAAATTTGGAATGACCATTTTTTCCATTGTATGAGGCTGTTTTCAATTATTTTTTTAATGCATGTGTCAAACGTGGACGGAAAATGTTTGCAATGTTGACACGTGCATATGACTATACTTTACTATTTCACTAGGTGCGAGGATAAATCAAAGTATTACCAAAGTCCAATGGTATTAATAAAAACTAAAAAACTAAATATTTTAGGTTACCAGTGAATTGATTAGATTTCACATAAGAATATTCTGTAAATAGAAGTATAAAAACGTCGATCGTTATAAAGTAAATCTGTTATTCATTTCAAACATTAAATTAACTTAAAAGATAAATAAAACTCTAGAATATATAGAATATATACAAGCTTTCCATTATAATAAAATAAATAAGGAAATGAATTTGCGTAAAGGGTTTTAAATGAAGAACGTTTATGCGTTGGTTCCGCACTGTTCCGCACTGTTCCGCACTATTCCGCACCGCTCCGCACAAAGCACTGCGGCTGCGTATGGCAGCGCCTTTTATATGCATCGGCTATTGGATCCCATGCTGATTTTAAGTAATTAAAACGGATTTTAGAATTCCGCGCAACACCTGCAATTTTGTAATAACACTGCAAAGAAGGTCCCGCTGTTGCACGTGGAAAGAAATTTTGCTCGAAAGTTCCCTTGAAATATTGTTGATATTTTATAGTATAACCACGCCAGTTCCCTTCAGTGCAGGTAGAGAGCAACGAGTGACTTTTTTTATTTAGCCATAGGGTCGTGTTTGACAGCAGTCAAACACGCTTTAAACCCAGGTGAGATATTATATCTCACCTGGGTTTAAAGCGAGGTACAGCCCACAATGTAGCACGCTTGCTTAGGAAGTGCCTCTTCACTCTTATCTTAAATAATTCCAGTAATAATTCGTGTAAATTAAGAAATTTAAACGCAGCCTTAATTTGAGTGAGAACTGAGTAACATTATGGTATTATGATGAAATCAAGACTAAGGAAATAATAATTTATTAAATAATAATATGCAATAACATATGCACTGACGTAGCTGGTACATGTATAGTATTACTGTTAATATTTGGATGTTCAAATATGTTTCGATTCTATGTATATCGCGTTTGAATCCTATTTTGATTCTTGTTCAAATGGCTTCCAAGAGAAAACATGGAAAATCACATAAAGTATGGGATTCCGTAAGATTTATATTTAATGATACCAATAACAGATTGTATGACGTTAATACAAAAAATGATAACAAAACTTTCTTATTACATGACCAAACCATCTAAGGATTCCTTTTCTTGATCCTGGTCACTACATCTTCTCTCATCTCACATCGTTCTCTCCTTACATCATTCCTAACTATATCTGCCATAATTACATCACACATACTTCTTAATGCTTTTATTTCTACCGCACAAATTCACTTTTAATAGATAAACAATTAATTTGCGATTGTATTGATTTTAGTTGTATACAGAACCAATGATAAAAAAGCATATTTATCTTCACGATTAGATCCTGGTAAACTCCTCCTACATTGTCTGAATTGACCGTATTGATCAATTGCGGCATGTGTGTTTATGTCTGTATCAGTAACATGTTTCCGAGCGAATTGACATGTGAAATGAAAAGAATTGGCTTTGTTTACGTTTCCAACAATGTTGGTACCTTTGTTTCGATCACGGTTTTAACGTTCGTTATTTCAGAGATTCAGGTGGAATTATATATTTTATTATTATTACTATTATATGGTTACGCCTGGTCATATGTACATACATGCTTACCAGTTTAGAATACTTCTGACTACACTATCCTCGCGCGTAGTCTAGTGACCTATTTGGTCAAAATAAGCTGTTTCGGTCTCCCTTGGAAATAAATGTTAAAAGGTTACACAACGTTAAATCTGAGTAATCCTAAAAACTGTAAGCCCCGTTTGCGTTAAAAACAGAGAAGTATTATAGAGGATAAAAAATACGCAACGTTGTTTTTGTGGAAACACTTAATTAATAATACGAAGTTCAGTGGGGAGAAAGTCCTCTCCCACAGACTCTTGCAAGCTAACCAAAATGACATATTATGAGATAGTTTGCGTTGATCTAGTGATTAATCTATAAAACTAACCAACCCACTGCAAATAGTATTAAAATTCACTCCCGACGGTTGACAGTTTAATTAAGCATGTACCTACTAAGTCTGATGCGAGGGTCTAACGCAAAATCAGAGTCCAATCAATCCTGTCCTTAATTCTTAAGGTTTATTGCAAACTGAACGTTATATTGCTTACCTTTAAGTGCAATTCACATAATTGTAAACTGGTGTTAGAATCTTTCGACATGCTGCTAAAATAGTACGTTTCGAAATGTTAAATTAGGTCTTGTTTTGATGAAAATAAACTACATTTTGCCATATCTGGAATGGAGTATACGAGTGCACGTATATGTTGACACGGAGGCGTCCGATGTCAGTATTCAGTATAGAGATGTCAATGGGTGTTCGTGATGAATTATCCAGGAATTATGTGCCTCTACGAAAACATAATCATTTCATCACGTTTGACGGACACGTCGTTATAATATATTTAGGGCATTTTCAATTATATTATACATAAGTTGCAAAGGTGTCCGTTCGTTCAAAGTATTAGTGCGTTTTTCTAATTTGAAATTTGTCGTTTTGGAGGAAACACGGGCGTGGATTTATGTGTTATAAATAAGTTCCTATAGTGGGTATATTCTATAAAGGTACACAGTGCGAGGCAAAAGCTTAATTATCACTGTTTCTAAGATATGTACTGTCACCTGTTATTTGGTACGTTGCCCTACAAACGTGCACGGCGGACAATCATAATTCTACCCCGCGATTGTCTTAGTTGCCTGAATCGGCACAGCATCTCGTATGTAAATGAAATCTCGACAGGACGCTAGTTCCATAGATATTTATAGAAATGACTACGAAATTGTTGGGAAGCCAAAAATTTTGCATAGCACATCCTTCTGCTGTCATATATCTTCACAGTACGAAACAGAATATTATCTATAGAGTACTGTAGTTCCCATTAAAATATACAAATGATATAGATTGTTTAAAATGATATTATCAAGGAAAAATTAGGAGGTTAAATTAAGCTTAACGTAAGATCAATAAAAAAATTTAAAAAGTGTGTAAGTCGAAAGAAAATACAAGAAAGAAAAGAGCGATGTCAAGTGTGTAAGGATTGAGATATTTCCTACTCTCTCCTGGCTGCCTATTCCGAAAGGATCTATATAGTCGTCATCATCTAACGCGTTACAGCCGCGGTTAGGCCTTAGCCTAGTGAAGTAACTCTCTATTACATTACGATACATCTATACGATTACATTACGAATACATAGAATACACATCTATAAAAATATATATTATGATGTACAAGCCATGTTACGCAATTCTAAATTAGGTAAAGGTTTCTTTCTAATAATCTATATAGCAGCCACGCTAGCAGCCACTCGACCAATGAAGCAATAAGTGTAGTAATAAAAATGTATTTATGTACCTAAATCTGGTTACTGTGTAAAGTAAAAAGTTCACACAGCAACATCGTTGCTGAGCTCGACATTTAATTGTGACCTTCTCACCCACTCAGCCGCCCTTTTTCTCCTTGTCGTCTTACTTAGGGTCATAATGTCAGCGTATCAATCAAATTAGCAGCGCCGGTAACAAATTTATAGCAACCAAACCGTCCCTAACAAGTATTGACACCCGTATCCCTGAGCTACTTGGGAAATAGCTTCGAGACGGAAAGTGGAGGACAGCCGTATCCGAATGGTAGGCGATAGAGCGAGACGAAGAAAATCCCCCATTACAACCTGCAAAGCTTCCCCATTGATCACAGTAACGCGCAAAGCCTTTAAAAAATCCAGCAATTTATTTAGTCGGTAACAACAGCTTAGTTTGCCGGATTGTCTAGAGAATAAAAGTTTTGACGTGTTTTTGCTTTCTTTTACTTTTACTGTGTTCCGTTATTTTGACAATATTTGTGGGCATTACAATCTACTATTTGAATTTAGTGACATACATAGTTAATTTATATTTTTGTTCTCCAAAGAAATAATTTACGTTTTTATTATAAACGCATATACATACATATATGTATGTAGGAGTTCATTTCTCGTGTTAACAAGTAGATATATGTATAACAATTTATTCAGTGAGATAAAAAAAATTGTTTATATAAAAATGTATGAACGAATAATTTGATATTTCTTTATGCACGGTCTTTTATGAAATTATTGTTCTGGAAGGTTCGTTTCCAACGAAATATTATTCAGTTCATATTAAATAATTTATTTAAAAGCGTGTCTCCACATTGAATCATTATGTTTTGTACAGTTTGCAGGCGGCTCGCCATTAGTCTCCGCAAGAGGATTGGGTGGTCATGGTATATATACAAACAATTTACACCAGACCTCTTCGAACTGATTACTCTATCCGGCCTCTATTAGAATAAAAACGTATCACGCACGTACTGTGGAGCTTCGGACAGATCTAATATATCACCGCCGTGACAAACAACTCTTTCTGTAAATGAAAGCAAGTTTACTCTAAAAAGCGCGATGGTCATAATCAATTCTCTTATCCTCCCACTGTTGGACAAAGATCTCCTTTTAGAATGGAAAGGGTTAAGGATATACTCGTAGCTTCGCATGCTGGCTAAGCGCAGATGGGAGGGCTTCACACATCTTAAAAAACATTATTTGTTGTGAACTCTAAGATGAGATGTTTACCTACAATGTTTTAGCACTGATATTTAATCTTAAAACACATGCTTTTAGTAAACATATACCCGCCAGGAATTAAATCCAGGTCCCTCGGAATGGAAGACCGGATTCTGAAGTAACTAGGCTAAAATCATTTATTAATGCTATGTATTTATTAAAAACATTTATTCCCTGGACTACTTCTTTAGTCGAGTGATTGCAAGCGCGACTGCGAATCGAAAGGTCCTAGGTTCAAATCCCGGGTTGGGTAAGATTGAATTTTTCTAAATTTAATTTTTTTAACGAAAAATTCATCACTGGCTTGGAGTTTATATTTATGCCCGGGACGTAAACGTAACTGATAAAACGCAGGAGTGTACTACATTCGCCAGCCTACCTCTTAGGGGATTACGGGTGTGATGTAACGTTTTTCATTAACTGGACATTAATAAAGATTGTACACTGCGCCATACGATAATAATAATACGCCGTAAGGTACAAGGAACTGGGTAGAATGTAAAAGTTACTTTTTGTGAACAAAGTAAAAAAAATCTACGGTAATTAATTGTTGAACTTGATAATTTAACGTTTAATTAAATTAAAATACCAAAAATTTCAAACTCGTAGCGTATTCTCAATAGAGAAATGACGATGTGAATTTCAAAGTGATTTACTTGGTGGAAGTTCAGAAGTTTCAAATATTCTCGCACAGTTACACAATAAAGTCAAGAACTCTCATTAGCCCAAAAATTTATAAACATTGATCAAGT
Source organism: Mimoniades nurscia nurscia (assembly GCA_018246595.1). Classification (NCBI taxonomy): domain Eukaryota; kingdom Metazoa; phylum Arthropoda; class Insecta; order Lepidoptera; family Hesperiidae; genus Mimoniades; species Mimoniades nurscia. The sequence goes on along the minus strand of DWFO01001150.1, from coordinate 1,674 downwards.
TTTTGGGACAAAACGACTGCTCACCAAAATTAATAACCTTAATGAGAATAAAGAAGTATAGGATTATGAAACAGAATTAGGTAGATGTGTAGGTACTTAAGTAATATGATGAAAGTATGGTTGTTTTAATACGGCGCGAATATGACTTATTGCTACAAAATGGCGGCGCCCAGTTCTAAAAAGTTCTCAGTAAAAATTATTTTTCTCAACACAAATTCATTCTCACGCTCTAAAAGTTTCGTATTGTACACGATACATCCAAAATTAAATCAAATTTTGACGATAATGCCATGATACTATTAATTGTGACGATATGACGATAGTGATTCGAAATTACGTTCAACCATAAATCTAAAATATACATAATATTTTAGTGCCATGCAATGTACCGGTGCCGTGACAATCATATTGTTGATTAATATTTGTTCAAATGAAAGGTTAAAAACCCGTATATCGTGTATATTATCGCCCGAATCACCGCTTATCAGATCTCAACACGATTTCCGTCGCTGTTAAATGACAAATATATTCTGGAGTTAATATAATGTTTTTGAGTACTTTAGTCATGCGACAATTTCATCAATCTTTTCGGATAATGAAACTACAAATGTATATTGAGCTACCATTGCCCTCTCCACAAGGCAACCCATATTCTCCCTGGCATATGAAAGGGGTAGATTAAGGGAACTCGCGAAGTGCCTCAATAAATTGGCTAAGTAATAGACGTTGTTGAAGAAGCTTCGAGTAGAAGACTTAACTTTATACGAAGGTATTTTGTCGGTGTAAGCTGATGGGCTCATGAATAGTTCCGAGTTGACAAATTACCAGCCAAAGTGCTTTTTATCAAGCTGTCACTTGAGTAATTAATTGGTAATTAGTCCACTGATGTCGCAAATCTAATATTTTAATAGGGAGGGAAACTTTGTATTGTATTGTGTTTCTTTTTATAATCTCAGTGTATATTTCGTGTATGATTTAAATGTACGTTACTTTTATACTTTAAATAGGTACATAGTTATTTTCAAGGGAAAGTATCTTGGGCGTGAATCAATTCATATAGTAATACTTTGAAGAAAAGTTTCCGTTATTTTTCTTCGGGTACTACACTTGTTAGCATCTAGATACTACTAAAACGCCACTAAACGCCTGATATCTTACGTTGTAGGCAGAGAGACCCGAATTCACAATATCTCCATACTTACAGACTTGACGCGCTTATTCTTCATACATCACTCTCTTCATACACGTCACTACATAGGACAAAAGATGTTGTCAAGTTCTGATATTTGTATTGTAAAATAAATAGAGACTAAAGAGTGGTATTAATTTGTTACATCACGCTAAGTGAGTACTAAGGCTAGGCGTTATGTAAAGATAAATATGGGACTGCGGTTCCGAGCGCCGACTAGGAAAGGTCATTTTGCGCCTTCCGGAAGCATTTTCCAGTGGTTCCGCTTTTATGAAATGTATCTAATAATATTTGCCTAATAATATTGCTCGGCCTTATCCAACCGCATGGCTGCATGGCTAGCGCGGGGATAATGGGTAAAACCCTTCCCCTTTGAACGTGGGTTCAAAACCTGGGTCGGGTATTTTTATAACTTAGTGTCTAGTAGAAATTTATGGCAGTGGTTCGGAATCTCAATTTGTGTCCGGTGTATGACAATAGACACA